>MIQA02000781.1:0-16745 GCA_001887855.2 Sclerospora graminicola | reverse complement strand
TCTTCTGCAAGTGAATCAAATCCTTGTACGTCTGATCATCCGGTTCAAATGCCTTGGCAGTAAACAAAATTGCTGGTAAGGCTATCGCGTTAAACAACGTGACTCGTTCCATCACCGACGTCCCACACTTCGTCGCAGTGAGTAGCCGTCTTTTCAGTGCCCGTATCCGCTCCGCCCAGTTTGCTTCTGTGAGGTTGTGCTTTCCCACTTGGTAACCTAGGTATCGTACTGTGTCCTCCTCCTTGACTAATGGAATCCCACAACTGACTAACCGTTGGGATACTTTTCCAAAAGTGAGAATATTACTCTTCGCAGGTTGCATTTCCAAACCTGATAATTTTCCAAACTTTTCAAAAATTGTCATTGCCGTGTCCAGTTGATCCTCTTTTGAGAAAAAAATCGTGGAGTCATCCACAAAGGCCGTGAAGGTGTGAGTCCGTCTCGAAACATCCCCTTTGATCGTAAACCCGTGAATCTCTGGGTGTTGATCTATCGCCATACCCAAAGGCTCCACTGCCAAAATGAGCAATAAGGGTGCCAGTGGGCACCCTTGTCGTATGCCCGATGTCACCAACATTGGGTTGGACAGTTGTCCATTTACCAAAAACCTTGCTGAAGTACCGTGATGCAAAGCCTGTACCAACGCAATGAATCTCACCGAAAACCCAAAACACGCTAACGTTTCCATCAAATAGTGTCTGTCCACTGTATCATACGCTTTCGCAAAATCCACTAGTAAAATTCCACCACAGTCTTGTTGGGTCCTCTGTCCTTTGTCCTACTGCTGCTTGAGTAGTTCTAACATCATCACCACGGCACGGTCCATCCTCCTTCCGTGCACGAAACCTTGTTGAGAGTCACCTATAAGTCGTCCAATAAAATTCTGTAATCGCATCGCTAGGATCTTCGCGAAAATCTTGTAGCTCGTCTGGAGAAACGAGATCGGTCGGTAATCCATCGCGTTGGATGACTCGCCTTTTTTCTTTAGTTGGATAATCACCGCTTCCAAGAATGAATCTGGTGGCGCCGCCCCTTGGAGAACATCATTATACACTTTCACCAGGTCCGGAGTGATATCTTCTGCAAAATCCTTGAAGAAATCATTGTTTAGTCCGTCCGGTCCTCCTGCTTTACGCCTGTCTAACGTCTTGATCGTGAGCTTAATGTCTTCTGCCTCTATTGGATCCATCAAACTGGCATTTTCGTCACTGGATACCTGTCTTTCTGCCCAGTTCGGTACCAACTCATGCAGCAACTTCTGGACGTCCTTTTTTTCCACCTTCCTATGGACTCTGCTTAAAATGTGTTTCCACGTCCAGGCGAATTTGTCCGGTATGGAAAGGTCCTCTGTAAGGTCGGGGTGTGAATCTTGGATAGTGATTTGTTCCACCCTTTGGTCCTTCTCCCATGTCGCTGTGCGCTGAAAAATCCATCGAATATTTTCGTTAGATCGACATAGCTTTTTCGCAATCCTTACCTGATTTAAACATGTCACTTCGTTTTCTGCAATTCGTAAAATCTGTTCTCGACAGGTTGTGCGACTGAAAAGCGCTTGCTCCAGGAGTTTCGCGTGTCGTCTCCTTCGTTGCGCCACTCTTTTACTGACTCTGATTATCGCCGCCACCCAGGAGTCTTTCACCTCCTCCCAATGTGCCGCACCTGCGTAATCCGCCTTCAAACTTGCTCCCATTACTTCTCTGATCTCCTCTTGGACTTTAACTCCCCAGGTTCCTCGAATTGGATATTGCAGACGGAAGTGTTGATTTCTCGTATCCTTCGTCCTTCCCTGCTGTTCACAGAGATGCATCTCCACTTGTTCATGATCGGATGGTACCCCAGGTCGACTAGTCCGTACCTGTTTAACCCACGTATACTGCTCTTCCGAAATGTATAGCCGGTCGATTCTACTCGCAGATTCACCTCTCCAGAATGTATAATCTGCAATTTCCTCCGTTCTCCAGGCCGAAAATTGCACTAAAGCCGCATTCTGTAATTTCCACGCGTTAATGATTCTTGACATTTCTGGACATTCCGTGGTCCGTCTTCTTCTTGTTGGCCCAGTCCGATCCAAAATAGGCGCCTCCACGCAATTAAAATCTCCACCGAAAACCACCTTTGAATGTTGTTGCAACTTCCACACTTCTATGCTCTTGTAAAATGTTGCTCGTTCCTTATCCCCAAGTGATGGCGCGTATATATTGATGCATTTCCACTCATTCAACTCGATTCCCATGATTCGATCTGTCCACCGCCTTGTCTTCCATGCTCTTGCTTTCACCCCCGTCCTTGGAGTCACCAAGATACCGACTCCACCGGTCTTTTGCTTTGCGATGCTCCAGAAAGCCAAACTATGATCTCCATCGAAAATGATTCCACATACGTTCCCATTGGTGTGTCAGGTCTTGTGCTTCTTCGCTACTAGTTATGTGGGTTTCTTGGATGAAAATGCAATCTGGTCGTGTCTTCTTCGGGATGTTCCGCCATGATTGTAACCACGCTAGTCTGGTCCCCATCGAAAACCCTTGGACATTTTGTGTAATCACGCGAAAGTTCGTGACCCCACGTGTTCCTTCTGTCCCGTGGATTCTCAGCTCATGCGTTTCTGTAGCACTCACCGTTTTCCTACTGTAACAATCCATTCCGGTGTATTCCTCATTAATTCGATCCTCTTCCGTGTCTTCCCGTAGCGTGCCCTCAGTAACAATGGGGCGCTAGCGCCCCTCTCTAAGTTAGTGTCTCTGTGTTGTCCATATCTACCTGTTCTGGCTCCCTATCGGACATAGAAACGTTAGTTATAGATGAGCAGAAATATTGGGTAATATCCTTCCACACAGCTCCATCATTTCGTCTAAACGCTTAGCCAAAGCTTGAAAATGGGGCTCTCGCGCTCTCACCAACTGAAATCTTCTAATCTTGACCCAGATTGGGTCCTTCGGTAGTTCCGTTTCGCCCGTCATTGCTGCCAATTGTTTCCTGTACACATGGGCACACAGTGCCGTTAGAGCAAAGGTGACATGTTTATGTGGTCCACATAACGCGTTATTCCCATAATTGTGTCCCTTGAGCGTTTTCCAATGTTGACTGTTCGCTCTGAGCGGTTGTCTTTGATTTTCTCCTGGCAGCATGCTTACTCTGTGAGCCCAGTCCTTGAGAAACCTCTCTACTTCTGGCTGTGTTCCGGCCGACGTGCTCAGGGATATCATGGCGTCCCAGTACTGCGTTCTCCAATCTCTTGCCAATTCATCGATTACCGCGTTTCCCATTCTGGCAATTATTATGTGGGGATTGTCACAGAACTCCAGGGGTTGCACCAGGGCAAGACGGTCTTTTTTTGCCGCCTTCTACCAATCTCCCTCAGACGCAGTAAAAGTCGGAAAAGGTACGTCTTGTTGATGAGGCCATACCTGAGCCATCGAATTCCATACTTGTTCTTCTATGCTCTCCCCCTCTTCTGTATGCACCACTTCCATCTGCTCCGGCTGCCCTGTGGCAAATACTTCGCGCTTAACTGTATCTGTACTTGCTGTCCCTTCTTCTTGAGTCGTTTTATAGGCTGCCTCAACTGCTCTCTTTTTTCGTGTCCTCTGTTGCTCAGCGTCTTTTATGTTGTCGCCAGCCGCTTCCCCGTTTTCCGTCTCCGAAGCTCCTCTCCTTGATTTCCTGCGTTTGTCCTTGTCCTTTCTGCTGTTCGATCGCCAGTGTTCCTACCGTGATCGTGTGCCATTCCCATAGTGTCTGCTCCGAAATGTTATACGTTCTTGCCACGCATTGTCGTACTGCCGCATCTCTGATGTCCGCTCGCAACAGTTCCTCCTGGCGGTGGTCGGGTAAATACGTGACTGTCTCCACTAAGAACTTACGCAATTCCTTCTGTCTCGCGTCGTTCCAGCTTAAGAGCTGCAACACTTGTGCCCTGATGAACTGCCCTGTTGTCAAATCCTTTGACATGCTCACTAGCGCTCCTCCTACTTCCTGTTGCTGCTCGTCGGACTTGTGTTCATCGTCTTCTCTGGTTCGTTTATTATTGATGCCTCTGGCGTCCGAATCTGACATCTCTACGTCCGGTTTGTCTGTGTCCCCGTTCTCTGTCTCTTCTTTTGTTCGCCACCCGTGCACGTACGCTTGGTAATGAATGTTTTGAAAGTGAATTACTAATGGTAACTTACCTTTCCCTTCCTTTACCTCTTCTTTCAACGATATCACTTCTTTAATGCATTGCCCAAGCGAGATTGGAAATTCGCCGCACGTTGCGAATTTCTTCCTTTGTTGAACTCGTATTTCTGGCGCAAAGTGAATCGCTCCTGGCTTCCCACTGACTTCATCCACACTTATGACGTAAATATGTCGTTTCAGGAGTGTCCCTAGACATATTAGCGTGTCATTGCTTCCCCAATTTTGGCTACTTACCGTTGTTTCCAGTTTAGATGAGCTGTTTGCGTAATCCTGTAAGTACTTCTTGAACTCTTCCTCCGATTGCTTCGCTGCCATTTTGTCATATCCCCTTCCTAAGCTACGCAGTGTCTGTTTCCGCACGCCAGCTGGGAACTTCGCTTTAAAATCCATGAGCCCTCTCGCGGCGCATCCCTTCTTGATACCTGCTGCTGCTTGTTCCAGAATCGTTGGACTGTCTTCTAATGAAGAGTTGAATAGTGCCTGTACTATACTATACGCCTGGCAATTACCTGTCGATGGAGTCAGTACCTGTTGGAGCCCCATTGCCAATATCGCGTCATTGAGATTGTATTCCGTGTTCCCCAGGTTCTGTGCTTGCTCCCATTTGAATGGGTGAAGCGGTCCTTCCTTATGAGTAAGTGTCTTCATAATGTTTCCTATTTCTGCCTTGACTTGTGCCTCCACAATAAGGAGATATGTGTTTTCCTGTTGCCGCCCTTGCGTGCCTGTTTTTACTTTTGATTTGCTTGAGCCTTCCTTTATTCCTGAGTTGATTTTTTTTGAACCGGTTTTTTTTCCGGTTCCGGTTCAGTTTTTATCTTTAAAACCGATTCCTTATCCGGTTTTGTAACTGCTGGTCGCAGTACCCTCTTGGCGGTATTCTGGGATTCTACCTTTTCCTTCTGTGTTAACGGTTGGTTCTGCGTACCACGCTCCGTCCCATCTTAAACCTGATCAGACTTTACAACCGTCATCCCATTTTTCTTTTTCTTAACCACCATCCAGTCACCCTCGTGCTCCGCTTTTTTTGTCCGCTGCGCCTCCTTCTCTGTGGGTGGGCCCTCCCGTCCAGCCGTCTCTGATGTGGGGACCGGAGGCTGTTCCTTCTTCGTCTGCAAGTTCCTTTCTCCGCTTCATTATCCGTATCGTTGGCTGCCTTTTTTTCTGCCTGCTCCTTCTGTCACCTAGTTCGTATCAAGGCATCCTGCTCTACGCAATTTTCCCGTACCTCTTTCATTAGCGTCTCCATGCTGTCGAATATTGGGTCCGGCGTATCGATTAACTCCACCTCTTCTACTGTTACGGTAAGGCAATTTTCTCCAAATATTTTTTTTGCGTGACTGAACAACCTCTTATTTGATGCACAGCGTAAACAATGAAGCTTTTCCCGCGTACCTGGATGCTCTAATGTGAGTATGTGCTCGCACCAGATTAAGCGTGAAATTTTTCGTAGTTGTTTCGGACATCCACTGGCCGCGATAACAATTTCCCAGTCCAGCGATGTTGCTGAAAGAGGTCCGCCTGAGTCATGTTCTTCACATCGGAAGTCTACTGTGATTACCGACTGGAGATATCCGTGCAGTCTCATGATATCGATGTTTCGCGTCACGTTTCTCAGTATGATGGAGTAATCCGGTCTGAACCCCATTCCCGAGCTCGCACTAGAAATTTTCCTGGACCAGACCGGTTCTTCCACATTCTCTTTGGCATGTAAATTTCTTAATCGATGAAGCGATTTGTGATAGGGCACACTGATTGTCTCGTACCTTTTTGCTATATCCCGTGTTAGGAAATGCAAATGTAAACAGTGGTCAGATTGATTGTAACTTATCGATTTGACCTTCGATAACATTTCCCACGGACGCTCGTTTGCAAGCCCTCTTGCTGTCGCCGCTGTTGAGATACTTTCTTGAAGGCTCTTCGTGCTTTGAAAAGCCTTTTTGATTGTCGCTTCTCCTTGTAAGTCCATGATTAGACACCCTTCCACTCTTACCCTAATCGCTAAAATTAATCGTAAACGATCATTCGATGTCATAATTTGGCGTAAAAATTGTGGTAAAGTCAGCGATAAAATCGTTCCTTCCGCCAAACCTTTTACTATTTGCCACTCCTCCTGGCTACCATCTCTAAATTGCTGTTTGTCCTTGCGATTCCACTCCTTCTCACAGACTTTAGTGAGAATTGCAATACGGTCTGGCGAGAAGACTTCAGGGTTAAAAAGGTATGTTGTGTTTCGAGCCGTTGCCTTGACTGTCTCCGTTTGTTTACCTGTGACTTTATGCAGCCATCCTTGTAGCACACTCGGTCCCTTCACCGCTACTTCCACCTGACAGCTACCTACCTTACGCGCCAGTATAGTAACTAGCGGCTTCTTTAGTTTCTTCGCTAAATTCCAGGCATCCATCGCCTTTTGAAACCATACCTTCCAACTTAAATTATGCTTAACTACCAATAATTCAAATAGGTCGATCAGCCGTTCCAATTCCGGATTTGTCAGGTCTATCGTCTTTCCACCTGCTTGTTTTCCACTTCTTGTAGAACGTTTTAAGAAGTGCATGGATCCTCTGAACAGTTGGTGGGTCAGGTCCAGCCACGTTTGTAATCGTGGTCTGGACTGTTCTGCCTCCTTCAGTGTGTGAAAAAGGACAAGCGCCAGTTCTTCCGGAGTATTAGTTTTCACAGGAGGCGTCTGATTCTCGCCTTCTACCTCCACTGACTCTCTCTCGCCTTGGTCTACAACCTTTTCCATCTCAGACCCTCCCTGCGTAATTTCCTTCGTAGTTTCCTCCGCAAGATCAATCACCGTTGTCTCACTGTCCTCTCTCGTAGTAACTATCACGCTCATATTTTCCGCCATGCTGCCCTCCTCCTCAAGCGATGCTGGGACTATCTCATCAATGTCCTCGCTTTTCTGCCCTTCTTGCTCTGCAGGCGGTCGGTTTTCTCCTTCACTCCCCCCTCCAGTAGGCTTATCCGGTGGTTTTCTTTCCTCTCCGGGGTTGCCTCTTGGCGGAAACATTTTCTTAAACTTACTTGCGTAGAAAGTTTGTCGTGCAAGCCCAGATCCTCACTCTACCTGTGCTGGGTAGGTGGGGTCTATGCGACAAAATCGGGACTGACAATCCCATCGTAATAAAGTTCAACGTGATGTCCACACGTTTCATATTCGACGGTACTTCCATTCCTTGCAAAATCTTGATAGCAGCTTGGTTATCGCTCCACCCCATGTTCAACCAGTCGTGAGGCCCGTGTAGATATTCGTTGCTCTCCAGGTTGTGAGACCCGATGCCGCCTCGGCTTCAATGGAGTTTAATCTAACACAAGTTGGTCATTCACATAAGGACGTGAATAGGCGTCTGAGACCGCATCCTTCAGACAAGAATGAAGACGAGGGCCGTATTTCCACTAAGGCTGAGCGAAGTCGATTCGTGACTGAATCATCCGGTGATGTCTATTCCACACACGGAACTCTTTACAGTTTTTTCGTTTCGGACGGTTGTCACGGTACTTCAATCACCTATATTCATCCCCATCATGCAATCGCTGAACGAAAATAGGGAGCTTAGTCCCTCGTGAATGACTTCATCACGTGTCGGAGTGATTAATTTCGCGTCCTGAAGGAATTGCTCAACCAAACTTTTAAACTCGTCGAGTTTCCACCTCTCCCTTGGTGTTCCTGTCACTAGCTTCAAAAATCTCCTGTTTGTGAAGTCTTAACGATTCCAGCACAGGTTGGACTAGCTCTTTCGGTTTATTATACTCGGGAATCGAAACTTTTTATTAGAAATAGCCCACGGTCCGTCCGTATTCAGTCTTTTTCGAAGGAGGCACTCTCACACGCTTACTCACGTAGCAACGCGGGTTTGAAATCGGCTCCACCACAGAAAGCCAGATCATCTGATTCTATCCTTGCTGGTCTCAGGGCAGCATCGCTGTCCTGATGCGGCACCCATCACATCGCACTTTGCTGACCCTGACCGTTCCCAGACTCCTGCGGTTCGTCATCCTTCCGGGGTCATCTTTCCGCGTAATGGACCACATCCATCGATGCAGCGTCTTACGCGCACGTGGGGAGAAATGATAGCGCTGAAACAGAAACAGGTCGCAATGGGCTACGGTGTAGCAGCAGCCAGAGCATGGACATACATATTTACCATCGGAAACTACGTTGTTAAGCCTTAAAGTAATTCCAGGAGAAGAACACTCGTAGACAACGCGGCCACACGACGCTCTGGTCACCAGATTTACTTGCTCCTCCGCATACTATTCCCACATCTACATAGGCGCCATTCTGACCTCCTCATCTCCACGCGTGCAAGAAGAACAACAAGCAAATCCCGCGCATTACGCCGGCAGCGTCCGCCAAGGCCCAGACAGCGATTCTCTCAACGATCAAATAGTACGTACTGCATGACTGCTCGAAGAAGTGAGAGGGTGAAATGACTAGAATTGAGTGATTGGTGCCGAATGTATGGGAGTAAATTTGAGCGACAACCAACCTTTGTGCGGTCCAGCTACTGATTGATTTCAATGACAGCGACGACATTTCTGCTCTTCCTTAAACCAAGCCAGACAAAAAGACTACATTGCGCAACTAAAGGCGGTCAGTGCAAAGAAGAGAGGCAGAGAGTCGCGTCAAGGAAAAGCTGCTACTACGGTGGTGTCTGCCAAACCCATGAGATGAAACGTTGCACTGACAGCAATTGCGTTGGAGACACGCTACCTGGAAGGGAAGCTAAAGAATCGTAGCAAGCTCAACGCTATCTGGCTGAAGGCTTTCAACATTGTAAACGAACGCGTGCTGCTCGTTAAATTCGAACGTGGTGGACTTTTCCACAATGACTGATCCGAATTCCTCCTGGTGAAGAGACCGAGAAATCTAAACCACATTATATAGTCACATGCAAACAGGCAATTGTAGGAAGACGTTTTTAAAGCCTTATGTTCGAATGGGAATGCTACCTTGCTAAAATCCAGCCAAATTCATACATGTGGTTCATCCGACCGCCTCGTCTTGATGATGGTCCATCGAAAATGAACGCCACATCCGAAACGAGTCCATGACGCACCTCAAATCCTCTAGTCAACTCAAGCTACGCTCTTCCATCGTGTGTCGGGGGATGTTGATCACCTTATCATTCATGTTTCGAAAAGACGCTCCAGATGGCAATATATCTTTTGACTGTAGTTGGTGACATCCCAAGCTGTGGAGCAGCACTGCCAATGTCGTCTCCATCTTGACACCCATTGCCACAGTACGCGAGTAGGAGGGTGAGCTTGTGATCAAACAGATATTGAGTTTTGGTTGGTGGTGCCCTGCCTGGGTTAGCCCTGGTCGGACTGCGATTGAGTATGTACGTTGCATACTCAGCCGCGTCCAATACATTAACGGCACACCCGACCCAAAAATCATGCACCGGACCATGTTGAAAATGGTCCGGTTCATTCGCTCAGCCTTCCCGTTTGAGGCTGGTGTTGCAGCTTCGGTCACCTGCCTTCGTACTCCCGTCCTTTTGCAGAATAAGTCCAGCGTTTTGAACTCACCGCCACCATCAGTACGCAGTACGTGAATTCTGCAGTGAAATTCTCCTTCGAACCACACAAGAAAATGTTCGAACATTTTCGCCGCCCTGTCCTTCGTAGGGGCGGCAAATACGCGCACATAATTTGAGAAATGGTCGACAAAGACCACTAAGAAACAATTTCCTCTGCTGTCGCGTGGAGTTATCGGACCTTTTAGATCGCTGCAGATAACTCCACCGATTCGATCAATTGGCGCGTTTTCGCCTGAGTCCCGCTTCGGTTGCTTCGACCGAGACCCTTTTCCCTCGGCGCATGTCAGACAGTTTTGTCTTTTGTGGTCAGTTAGGGCAATTCCTGACCGTGGGTCTTTGGCCATACGCTCAATCGTGTCATAGGCAAGATGATCTAGACGAGCATGGAAATGGTATAGACTTCCTTCCTGCACATCGTTTTCGGCTTCTTCATTTTGCACGCTCATTACCACATCGGTAAACTCCTTTCGAAAAGCGTTCCCAGTGCTTGAGTGCACCTTCGCCACGAAAATTGAGCCACAAAGTTCCACACGAAAAATTATTTCCAAGCCTTATCTCCATGCCATCATCCTTGTCATCTATGTGACACCCTTTTTGTTTCAGACAGCCCAACGATATCAAATTCTTGGCCAATTTAGGTGCATAGTAGACCTCGCTTAACACAATTTCTGTGCTAGGCCACTCGTCACTTTTCACCGTCACCTTTCCGACTTGCGTGACAGTTAAGCTCCCACCGTCGGGGAGTGTCAGTGCATCTTCACTACCGCACTCCCTTGCATCCTCCAGAAGGCCTGGGTCACCGATTAAGTGTCGGCTCGCACCACTATCCAGGATCCAGAATTCGTCGTTTGTTTTTTCAGGGATTTCAAAATTTCCACTTGGATTTTCAGTCGTAGCTAGCACGATGCGACGCTCAGACAATGTGTCTGAACGTCCCTTCTTGCTTGTCTTCTTAGGGTCATATTTTCTTTGCGGTCTGGGGCAATTCCGATGAATATGCCCCGTTTCGCCGCATTCATAGCAAACCCTTTCAGATCTCACGTTGTTTACAGCATTCGCAACAATTCTTGGTTGACGTCTTGCCTTCCGCTCGTCGTCCTCAAGTTCTTGGGCCCATGCCACCAATTCTTGAGCGTGTTGCACATGGTCTTGCCTCATGGGATTATATCTGACCATGAGTGCGACCTTCAAATTCGGTGCTGCAAACTTTACGATATTTTCCACGATCAATTTATCTGGTAGCTCGCTCTCACGCGCCAGAGCTACCAGATAAAGCAGATGCTCAGTCCAGGACCGTTTAGGGTCCTTTTCTGCTGCGAACATTGCAGATGCTTGATGGTGAGAAATATGCACTTTGAATGCATTATTCATATGCTCCAAGACAGTCACCAAAGACGGAGACCCCGCCCACCAAGCACCGATATTTGTCTGGAAATATCTTAGGGCCATGTCTTCAAGACGTTCCCCCAATTTGTTCACTTTCAGGCGCTCATTCCACTGGAAACCGGAAGTTAATTGAGCCACTTCCAGGGCTTCTAGGATCAGGTAAGCCCACTGCTTAAAACCTGCTCTTAGACCCTTGTAGACCTCTATTCCCGTGAAGTTCTGAATCGTAAGCTTGGTTAACTTCACTCCAAAAGGCACACCAGCTTGTGGCACGTTTACATTTCCGCCAGGCATCTCGCCTGCCTGCCCCATGGCATTGTTCCCAGGCACGCCTTGCCCAATTCCATCATCTCTGTTGAGATCATCGATAGTCATGCGACCGCCGAAAGGTCCATGATTCCTGAGGCTGTCTCTAGAAGAGTTAGACTGCCCCAGATCTCTGGCACGAGCTTGTTCATTTTCAAACTTATCCATACGCTTGTCAACTTTGTTTTCCAACTTCTGTATGCACTCCATCACTGCAGTGAGTGCTTCCGCCATTCTATTTTCTCCATCACTAGCCATATTTGCCGTGAAGTACAATCGAGAGTCAATCTTTAAAAAATTCCAGTCACAATAAACCCAGACACAATTACCCTTCTGGCAAGGGGACTTCTACCAAATTAATTAACTTGAAACAGTAGTTATAATCAACTTAAGAGACGCCGTTAAGAATTTGGGCTCATACCGGTTGCAAAATAGAGATTCCACTGAAAAAGCGTAAACTCGGGAAGAAACGTAACGTAATGCTTTGACCTGCTTAGAAGCAACACCAAATCGCCAGGTACGAAAGTAATTAATCCACAGTAAAACGTAAGTCACTTCAATGCAACGTGCTTAGTGTTCACTTTTTTAGGTGAGGTTCCCGGGAGGCAGTGCAGTCGTCTGTTAGTACGACGGCGCTGACTCCTATCCGAGGTTTTTTTAGGCGTAAAAGTAAAAGTGATATATATTTTTAGTATTAAAGTTGTCTGTCGAAATTTCTCTTACTATATTAGACTGTACAAAAATGCCTATGAGGTCTCGACAAATTTCATCCATTTCATGGTTCATCAAAAGGATGCACATTCAACAGTTGTCTTCACTATCTGCACACTCAGGATATCACGAATTCTCTCGTTTAAATATCTTCCAGCGAAAAAAAATTACCCTACTTCGTCAATTCCAGCCCACGCTCTCAATTGCGTCTGCATATGCAAATTTTGTGTCACACGCGGGCAAATAATCAGTATGAAAACAAGTACTTTGCCTAAGGGAAAAGTTCACCTCTGTTTGAGTCACCTCGGTTAGAGGATTCTATTTGGGTAAAAGTTCCTGTATAATTTTATAACCGAGGATCTGTTGACTCAGCCGACCTCTTCGAGGTCAGTTGAGCCAACCGAGATGGTGACGACCATCTGACCAATCAGATGCCCCCATTTTTCAACCGAGCTGTTCCAGAACAGAGGTGAACTTTGCCCTAAGGGAAAAGTTCACCTCTGTTTGAGTCACCTCTGTTAGAGGCTCCTAACCGAAGGGCCAACCCAGTTAAAGAAGACACACCGACCTTTCATAAAAAATGTAATATGGGTGAGCAAAAACAGTGTCATCCATGTCTGTGAGTTTTGGGTGAAAATTCCTGTATAATTTTATAACCGAGGATCTGTTGACTCAACCGACCTCTTCGAGGTCAGTTGAGCCAACCGAGATGGTGACGATCATCTGACCAATCAGATGCCTCCATTTTTCAACCTAGCTGTTCCAGAACAGAGGTGAACTTTGCCCTAAAAGCGATGTCCAAACGCAAAACTATACCTGGTTTTTGCCACGTGTGGCATGATTTCCAAGAAATACCCTCCTTGGGTGGTTTTGTGATCGTGGAGCTATCATTGGTGGGGTTAGGGTAATTTTGTACTTACCGGTATTCACAGTCAAACGAGAAAATTTGTGGTACCCTGTACCGTGTAGTTGCCGAAGGTGAATGCGTCTGTCCATGCTCTGGCTGCTGCCCCACCGCAGGAGCGCCTAGCTCATCGCAAGCCATTCCAGCTCCAGCGCTATCATTGCTCTCCTCGTGCGCGTAAGAGACTGCGTCACTTCTGTGGATACAGCATACGTGATATTTGGATCATTACGTTCTCTCGAAGGTAGAGTAAGTGTGAGCTCAAAAGAAAAGTTCCCGATTGAGTGATCTACGCGGCAACGAAGAGAATCAAGATGTGGACGTTCGTGATGCGGTGGCTTGGGAGGACAAATGCACTGGCCGGGGCGAGAGAAACATCGAGGAACAATTTTCTTCTTGATTTGCAGAACCATCGGAGTTAAATCCCATACTTGACGAGCACTCCATGGCTTACGGGTCTCAAGTTGAGCGGCTGTCTGTTCGGTCGTCGAGATTACGTACAGATCCAAGAACTTCTTGCTTGGATAGTAACTGTAATCGTCTTGTTCCACGGCCGAAAGTGAAGCTGGGATATGGACACCAGTAAAATTGGCAGGCCGGTCGGCCGATGGTGCACCAGCTGACGAGAGATCCCTTGAACTTGCAGGGGCCGGTCGCTTCTGTTCCAGTTCATCTGTTTCGTCGTCGTCCGAAGTTGACAGGTCAATTACTTGGTTTAAGGATGTTGTAGCCGAAACCCGCCGACCGGTGCTCCGTACTTGGCCATTTGCGGTCCGAGTTCGTTCGTCCAGGTCCGTTGAATCATCATCAGAATCGGGAATGGAGAGGCGAGGATGCTTTGCCGGAATCGGTTTGCCTTGGGAATTACTCTTCTGTTTGTGGGTTACTGAACTCGGCGGCGCTGGACTTGGTTTCAAAATCAGGGAAGAACCAGGCAGTGCGGGTGGAGATATAGCCGATTCATCGACCGGCGGCTGACTGGCTTCCATATCGGCCAGCGAAAGAGAAGAAGGAGAGAATGTTACTGAAGACTGGCCCGATTCAGGAGATTTATTGGGCGGCATCTTGGTCTTGAGACCAAGAGCACCAACCGACCTTGGAAATTCACGCAAGGCGCGCTGGAATGATTCCAAATCAGCATTCAGGTCGGTCCACTTTTCAATCGTTTGGTGAGCGGCCTCCTGCAGATTTGAGAGACGGTGGGTCCAAGTACGTCGTCTAACCGCAATGTTTCAAATTTAACCCGAGCGAGAGCTAATTCCTGCCGACGATCGTCAGCCGCCTTCTGATATTCACTCAACCGTTTCTGAATACTGGAACGGCCAATACGAGAATTGGAGAGTTGCTTCATCAGGAAGTCGACCTGCTACATCCATATGGCGAGTTTCATCTTCCAAACGATCTACCTCCTGGATCGCAAGAATTCTCTCTTGAATCAGCTGGTCGTGATTGTAATGGTGGTCCTCAAGCTGTTGCAGGTGGTCCGCCATCTCAATCATTGACTTCTTTAAGTTCTCGATTTGCTCATCTGGAGAAAGTGAAGGAAGTTACTCATATGTATCGAATAGGCTAAAACAACGAGAACATACCTTGTTCGTGGACGGTGACGGATAAGGCACGAACCATGGATTGCATCGAAGCGACTGTGTCGGACGGCTTAGCCGAAGTACGCAGAATGGCAAGGTCAGCAGATAAACGATCGCCCTCGGCCGTTAGATGCTGGACACGGTTTTCCAGCCTCGATCGATGACAGGTTTGATCAGCGTGGAGAGCGCGGAGCCGGTCGTAATTCACTCTCGAGTCCGCCAATCGCTGAACCAGGTCCGCAGATTCACATTCTAGGCGATCTATTGCAACTTGCTGATTGAATAACCCGGCACGAAGCGTTCGGTTAGTTTCGGATAAGGAAGCTAGCTCAGGAATCGCGTCCTGAAGACCCAGTTGCAGACGGCTGGTGTCCGCCGAGTCTAAGGAGAGTGAACAACTCCCTTCCACTAAGAGTGCCAGTTGCTCCAAGTAACGAAGGAAGCGGCTCGGAAGGTACCAGGTAGCAAAACGCAGGGGCGGGTGGAAGAAAGATAAGGTCGTCGCTGGTGGCCGAGAGCGAGTTATGACCGTAGTGGTCGGGGAAGTCGAAATGATCGGGAAGCCGAAGTGACCGAGGGAAATCGATCGGATGATCCAGGGCTTGATCTTGGGGGCGAAGCCTCATCCGGGGGGGGCAGACGAAGGAGTCTGGGAAAAACCAGGGGGTGGAACCGGATCGGACATGATCACCAAGTGGAAAGTATCATTGTGGAATGAGTCGAACCGCAGTCGTTGCGCGGCTGCAGTTAATCTCAGGGGCGGCTGTGGTGGAGTGATCCAGAAATAAGTGGCTGCTGATTGGTGTTTGTCGAAAGACCCATCAAGACAGAACCATTGATGGGTGGGACAGGCTGTTCAGCTTAGGATGGCGTAAATAATAACGGGCTATCGTGAAAATGTGGAGAAAAACATGGTGTTGCCGTTGTCACACCTTGTCCCAGAAAACAATGGATCGGCCAAGTCACGACCAGTCGCGTATATCCAGATGCCGGACCGGGTTGGTTTTAAGACCGGACCGTTTAGGATATGCGTAATCGATCTGGTCTATGGATAGTTTGGTATAGTGAATTTGACGGAATATGACTATTGGAGCCGATTATCGCTTATCCAAGTGGTTCAAGTGACGTTGTAGTGAGATCTCGGTTGACCGACTAAATGAGTTGGACCAGCCGTAGGACATGAAGGCCAAGCGTACCAAGGAATCCTATGAGTAAAATGGTGAGCCCCACCGGATATATCGGCCGAAGAAAGTTGCAAAGATCAACAAACCGGCGTCGAATCGGCACTAAAGGATCGGATCAAGTCCGACTTCAAGAGGAATACCGATTCCGAACTGACCTTGCGAGTTTAACGCATGTTGGAGGTTGAGGAAAGGTTTGGGCAAGTTAAGGATGTCGATATCTAGTCAATTCCGATGTGGTTCGAGGTGATCTCGAGGTTATTCGGAGCTGGTTCGACCTGGTTCCGAGCCGATCCTGAACCGGTCAAAATTGGTCCCGAATCAGCTTCCAGGTGCTAAAAAGGAAGGAATCCAGCCAAGATCAGTGTTGAATCGGATGTACAACATCCCAAAATGCCGACCCTGAGCTGGTTTTGAACTGATACTTGAAGATAGGGTTGGTTGAAGATCAACAGAGAACCGGGTCGGGATCGGCTGAAGATCGTTCTAAAGTGGTATGGATCAGGTTGAAGAAGCGTTGAAGACTGGTCTACGGTGGTACCAGGGCAACCTTGTGACAAGATGATCAAGATTGAAGTATGAGGTGGGTCACATAGGTTGGTGTATGGTATACTTCCTCCGTCCCAAAATATAAGGTGCAGTCGACCGTTAAGCAAGTCCCAAAATATAGGGCAGAGTATCGATGCAGACTTGACTTAATTATACCCACAAGCTCCGCTAAAGTGCAAACGTTGGTTCGTGCATGGAGGCAAAAGTGCGATGGTCTTGGCGAGATTCGCTGCTAATTCGCCGTTCAAGCGTGGTCTGTCACGTCTCCCACACTCCCCTTCGTGTATAGAGCCCGCTTGGATTTCCTCTCTCGCCATTTTAAAATGCGGAAAGCGATCGCTCGGAACAGTCAAACTTGACGGATAAAGCAGGCACAAGTCCCCTTGGAAGGCAA
>MIQA02000780.1:0-11229 GCA_001887855.2 Sclerospora graminicola | reverse complement strand
CGTGCTTAATCAGCTGATTAAGTAGATGATCGAGGCTCTCTTGCCAGACTTGGTTGCGCGCGAGAGAAATTACGTGTGGGACCCTGAGTGAGAGTTGCGGGTGGCGGGTGGCGGCCAAAGAAGCGCTTGATCCATCCGTCGCCCAGGAGGCCAGCCGAGCGCGCGGGGTTGTAGAGCGCGCGGTACGCCTCGCTCGCTTTGTGGAGCACTATCTCACGCGTTACAGGGAGATCCTCTCGCTGCATCCCGACGATCCACGTCTGGAGATCGTCCTCAATTTCATGCGAAAGAACGGGCGGTGGTCCGGTTCTTTGGTGCGTCACACCAGAGCGCTGTTGGGTAGCGCGGCGGTGGATCGTTCTCTCTGGAATGGTGGGGAACGACTCGCGAATGGTGTTCCACGACACACCACGTTCACGAGCACTGACAGCCTTCGCGAGATCGTCTTGGCTGTAGACCTTTCTCTTCTTCATCGTGCGTCGAGTTGCAGTATGTGGTCTTCCTGCGTTTGACGCGTGTGGGCGGCCATAAACTGATTCATTCGTTAAACAGATTAATCAGACGCCAAAGTTGACGATTTTAAGCGATCTAATTGGCTACTGCCGATTATCGGCCAAAAACTGATCGTCGGCCATAATCTGGCCTGATACCTTACTAAGGTATATGCAGGGTTACAAATGGTATAGTAGTTTAAGCTTCCGTTGAGGCAAACAAGAATAAATTTGTGTGCGTTAAGTCAATAGCGATATGGAATGTGAAATTATCGTTAATAAAAATCGGATGAATTAATCGTTCTTGAAAAACAACTTTTAATCATGTTTTGTTCTCTATTGGCTGCTGTACCATATTCGAACCTAGCATGGGTTTTACTGTATATTGGGGGTGAGTCTATGGTTTTGGGGGTGATTATAAAGGCGCCCTTTATTGTGTGTTCTAGACGAGTGTTCAATCGCGCAAACCTTAATCCTATAAAACCGCGCAAATCCTGTTATTAATAGTTTATCAGTAATAGAGGTGGTCTGGGTTTGGGGTGTAGGGATTTAGGTTTGGGGTGTAGGGCTTAGGGTCTACGTGATGTCAGCTGATTAGAAATAAATGAAATTATTGACTTGTTTTGAAGTTTGGGCGGTTTTAAATATCAGACCCAAATCACGCAGGCTCGGCAAATTTGAACGGAATCGACAATACAAAATGTTAATCTAAATTATACAAAACCTGCTTTTTTGAAAAGACTCAATTTATTATACGAGTCTAACCTTCAGCTGTATAACACCTCAATAATCTCTGAGATCAAGCTTTATCGAAAAATTCAATGACAAACTGTTGTGATATTATCATTTCCCGAAAAGACTCTTATTTCAACCAACAAGTGAATGGAATCGGACTCCGTGCAGCTAGATGGGATTAGGTCGCCGTCTCGAAGCGGCTATGAGCCGCGGAGAACGCGTGTGCCAGGTGCTCTTTAATACGACACCACGCGTCCTCTTAACCATCCCAACTGCGCTACAGGGGTTGTTATGCGGCGTTTATGGTGCTTTGGCCCGCCGACCCTGTGGTAAAGCGAACTGACAAAAGTTAAGAATAAGGTGGACCACACCTACCCGTTGATTGGTGACGATGGGAACACCCATCAAGATGGGACTGTTTGATGGGTGGGACAGGCTGATTCCGTACACGACGAAAGGTGGTTGACAACGGGCTGTTGTAAGTGTGAAGGAATAAGCCGAATACCGTTATTACGCCTGGTCCCGGATATTAATGGAATTGCGAATGTCACGGTCCGATCGGGATATTGGATGTTGGGTGGAGTTCACGTGGACGTGCAAGACTAGATCAACCGAGACATACTTGATGTACAGCATCAATGACGGAGTGATATATCAGGAACAGCAGAATCCGGTCATCGGAATGAGTCGTGGATGATACAAATGTTGAAGTCAAATGTGATATGGAAATCTCGGCCTGATAAGCCGAGTCACTTAACTCTGCCCTAGAATGTGAAGATCGGATACAGGACAAAGCCGGATACATAGAGTGGCGAGCCGTACGAGCCTTACTAAGCTGGGGCAAGTGGTGAGAGTCGATGGATCCATCCAGAATCAACGTAAGAAGGTCTGATCAGGTTCAATGTCAAGATAAGTGCTGAGTCGGTGCGACCCTTGCGGTCCAACATGCAATGAAGGTCAAGGATACAGTCGAACGAACTGGCAATGTCGATGTTGTGATGACCCTGAGGTGTTTTGAGGTGATCTGGGGCTCATCGTCCTGATCACCGCCCCGATCACTGTGCTGATCATTATGCTGATCATGATCGGAGCCGATCAGCCCCAAAATCAGTTTCCAGGTGTGAAGAGAGACGGAGTTTTCAGTTAAGATGGGTTTAATATGAGGCGAACAGTGTCTGGGAGGCAGATCTCGAGCTAGTTCCAGGCTGCTTTTCGAGGAATCTGGATGGTTGAAGACTGCCATAGAGTTTGACCATAATCAGTCCAGAAGTGGTACGGATCAGGTTGAAGGTGCGACAAAGATGTGTAAGGTGGTACTGGCGCAACCGTGCGACGAAACGAACAGGAGCGAAGTATGAGGTAGGCACATGAGTTGGTGTACGGTACACTAGGTATAGGATATTGCATATATAATAACAGGATTGAATTTACCCCCTAAGCAAAGAGTCGCTCCGCCACGTGTCGCGGTCATTGGGAGCACAGGGTTAACTAGTCCCCTCTTGCTCAACTTAATTCCCGGTTAAGACGCGCTTAGACGCATTTTGGCTTACCGGAAGACCCCCGACGGGTTTGTTTAGGTGATCGAACCTCACCCTCAACGCACACGTGTTTGGAACACGTCATTAATATTGGAAAAGGTTTTGTGGAGATAACGTTTGTGGATTACTGTGGAAGATCGTGGTTTGATCGCGTTTTCTTAGTTTTCTTATTATCTCTCTCTCATTGGCCGGCCTGATCGGACGAACTTTCCCGATCAGTGCCTAGATACTGATTAAGTATCGACCCCAACCCGTTCTCCGGTGAAGATTTCCACCCGAGGACACCCCCCGTCTCGAGAAGGTCATCCCCTCCGACCTGATCAAGATCATCGTTTTTGTCACCGAGTCCACCTAAGTGAGTGTAACCACCCCCGATCAACGGGTACACAAGGTGAGATGAAGTTGAATATAGATCCTGACGCGCATGACGACCGGCCAGATGACCGGGAGGATCAGATCAGTCACCATAATGGTGATTCATCTGATTCTGATGCTGATCAGGATCAACGGAGTACCCCCTCCGATAGTTGGTCGTCCGGGCCAGTGGGTATCCGGATTCCACCCAAGACTTCTGTCATGGATTTGGAAATCGGCTCCACCACAATGGTGCGCGTGCCCGGATCACTTGGTGACTCAGGATATCACCGTGATTCCTTTGATGATGAAAAAGATGTGAAAATCAAAGTGGAGGAAACTTTTCGGGTGTATTGGAGGAAGGCGTATCGCCTCTGATGCTGTCCATACCTAAAGAAAGCGATGGTCGACCTGGTCTGGTGAAGTTCCAGGTCGAAATTAAAGATGAAACAACTCCCCACATGACCCCGATTGGGGCCGATATGGGTTATAGTAAAATTAACTGTAACCCGGGAAAGGATCGAGTTGCTGACCTCGATCCTATGCATAAGAAGAAATGGAAAAAGAAAGAAAAAACATGGGGGCGGATCAATGTGATCCACCTAAAAATATGTGAAACCGAAACTGAAGATCTTCGAAGAAGATGAAGAGAAGACCAAACCAGCTGAGAAGACCAATTGTCAAGGCGCAGAACGATTGTTTTATCTTCGGGAGTTTCACAAGTTCCTAGCTACCAACCGAGTGATGAAGATCATAAAACCCAAGATCATCGGGAAGCTTGAAGGTCGGGAGACCAGACCGGTTATCACAGGCAGTCAACTCGACCTGATCAGGAATCTCTTGGTGCAGATCGACGAAGTTGGTTTCAGTACTGGTGCTTTCGACGTGAATATGCTGTTCGATCTAGACCAAGGGACCATCGGAGAAGCTATGACAACGCTATATGATCACCTTGCCTCGCTACTCGGGGCGAACCCCGTGGTCCAGTCACCGCTCGCTGACCCTTCACACCGATTGCAATTGGTTGAATATCCTATTGATATTGAGTCAATATATCAATCGTCATCACAGTCTGGAGCGGACTCCACCGACTCCTCGGTTGGAGTAACACGTATGGCGTTGGGCCCGAAAGGGATCAAACAGATTGACCCTAAAGATCGAGTCGCAGAACAGGAAAAGGAAGCCCGAACCTGGTCGAGTTTGATCTGACGACAGTTTTGAAGATGCTCAAGAAGTCGCACAAAATAATCCACTCCCAACAGTAACCCTACCGGCATACCAGAAGTCCCAGAGCAAATGAGAACCTTGTTCACGACTATGATGAATCGCTTTGTGGTTCAACAATACGGATTGCCTCAGTATACACCTGCGCAAGGACAACCATGGCAACCGATACCAAACATGAACCAATCCACTGCTAAACCAGTCAATAAACCTGTGGATGTGGATATGGAATCAGTTCGATCAGCCGGAATTGTTCGATCGATATGCCAGGCCAGTCATCAAGACCGATTCCATAAATCACCTCCACGTTGTGATGTGGATATGGAATCAGATGGAGGGATCAGTCGACACTTTGATCCGGATGATTTGGATATGGAGATGCCTCGTAGGGAAAATATGGCCTCGGCGCAGGCATTTGATAGTGACACTGGAACAATCACTCGAGTCCGGATGTCGGCGACCTCTGAATTAAAAGATTTTACCGGCAAGGATATGGATGATGATCAGGTGAGAGCTTGGTTGAGTCGGACCAAATCAGCCTTCTTGAGAGATAAGACACCGGAAGGTGAAAGATGTCTGATTTTCGCTGATTTGATGAAGGGCCCGGCCAAGAACTGGCTAAAACAGCTGAGCCGAGAAGTACGTTTGAAGTGGTCTCAATTGTGTGAAGAATTCGAAGAGCAATATTGCAACTCAGGGTGTCTGTCGCGAGACAGTATTACCATATGAAGAAAAGATCTGATGAAACACCGATCGAATTCTTACACCGGTTGAACGTTGCTGGTCTGCGCGCGAAAATGCCGATCAAGGATCCACGACACGCGAATATGGCTCGCGAACAAGTTGAACACTTTATCGGCACTTTCGACAATCGTGACTTGGCTGATCAGTTAATCTTGCTCCGCATAAGCAATGAGGAGAATTGGAACTAGCCCTGAGAACGCTACAGCGAGCCAAAAGCCGACAACCCAAGGTCGAGATAGGATCGAAAGGGTACCGGTCGAAACCACACCCAGACCAGGGCACGATACCAGCGGCACGACCAACCAGGGCGATTCGAATGATTACAAAGGACTCGGACAGTTCCAGTTCGGAAGAAGAAAGTGGCCAATCAAGTTTAGGCTCAAACGAGGAGCAGTATCGTCATATCTTTACGACCGAACCGGTATTCCGTCCGAGATCATCGATTAATGGCATTGATGGACGAAAATCCGGTGGGGCTCAACCTGATCAGGACCGACCTCGCAAGAAATGCGTGCACTTTGGGTCGACCAAGCATGGAGACCGTGATTGCTGGAAGAGAATCACATGTGGAAAATATAACCGTAAAGGTCACCCTTCGGATCATTGTTTTTTCGTGTGTAAAACCTGTGGGAAGATTCACGATGCCGGTGTTTGCCCGATTGAAGAGTTTTTCAATCAGATGCGCAAGTGGTATGTGCCGACTAAACATGCTGGCATGCTCCCACCAGATGTCGAGAAAATGTTAAACTAGATCACTCGCCAGGTTAGAGTCTGGTTCGAGCCGAGCGGTCTACGTTCAGCATCTATGCATATGTCGGTAGCAGAAATAAGTTTGAGGAAAAGGAGATAACCGACAATACATGTTCTATTTCAAATTGTGCCGATCGATGTCCGATTCACAGTCTCAGAGTGGATGAATATTCCCGTTCGACGTGATCATGGAGTTGGATCTACTGCCCGGTGAATCCCGAGGATACTGGAAGTATCACTCTCCCGACAAGTGGTTTAAACAAGCAAAAGCTAATGGGAAGATTAACAATGAAAAAGCCACTATTCTATTTGACTCTGAGCAGAAGTCTCGATTATCGACTCCGCCTTTGCTCGTAAGGTGGGATGTCGTATAGACAGTACCCAGAGGCAAGAATGTGTTGGGATCGGCGAAGGTTCGTATATGCCTGAAGGGCGGTCACGTGTAAAGATCACTCTGGCAGGCTCCCTTGTCTATTATTTCAACGCTTGGGTTGGCCGGTTAGCCGGTCAAGACGCGATATTGGGAATGGATTTCATGGTGCCAGTCGTTATACGGCTCCAGCTGTCTAATGGAACCCTGACCCTTCCGGACGAGGTGCAAATACAGTTACCCAGCCGACGTCCTTTATATGGTATCTATATCTGGATGCTCAAAATGGGTCAGTATGAAAACATCGAGGTAGCTAGATCAAATGACGTGATGATTCGATCGAGTGATCGGCAGCAGAAATTGTGGCTAACCCGTGGTGAACGATTGGTACCAACGTTTCTAAAGGGCATTGGCAGATCAAGTTACATCAAGATTACTATAAAATCTGATCAGTCGCTAATCGTTCACGAAGATATGATCCTAGGGATGTGGTTACCTGAAGGAAAAGTACCTCGACAGATTGGGTATGTCTCAGTGGGATCACGAAAATATATCGAATGGAAAAATCCGGCTTATCAAGCCTCCATAGACCTGATCGGTGACGAAGACCTGGTAGACGAAGATACCTCACCTTTGGTTGAGAAGCCTGAATATGCCATTCCGACCAAGCTATTGATCAGAAGACCGTCGGTCGAAGCGGCAGGGGAAAGCCGGATCAAAAAAGATCCACAGATTTTGAGCGTTATTGGACCCGGCTCACCGAAAGCAGCAGAGTGAAAATGATGGTGAAGACTATAGAAACGATTCTGAGGAGAAAAAGAAGAATTGATCTGTCGAAGTCGTTAAGGACGAAGGTGAACCCGAAGTAGATCACCAGTCGAATGATTCACAAGGGGCGACCCAAGCTAATACCGAACCGGAGGGAATGGATCCGGTAGATGAATAAGTGTGTATACATGAAGGTGGTGATCAATACATTGAAGATATTGTGAAGCAGATGGCGGTTTTGCCGAAAGTATCACCCAATATACCAGAGGTCACTTTGGAGGATCTACAGGTTGGTGATCCCGACGTAAACACTCCCAAGCAAATCGATCAACTAAAGGAGATCATCTGGAAAAGGCGTCATTTTTTGATTGGGAAGGGTAATGCCTTACCCCCAGCTGCTTATGGAGCTGTTTGTGATATAGACGTTGGAAATGCGAGACCGATCGCTCAACGTTGTCGCAAAGTCGCGCCACAATACCGGGAAACGTTATCCGGTCTGATCAAGGGCTTGTTGACTACAAAAATTATCCGACCTTCAACATCGCAGTGGGCATCACCGATTGTGATTGTGTTAAAAAAAGAATGGAGTTGATATTCGACTTTGTATCGACTATAGAATGATCGCCTCACGAAATGGATGGTCTATCCGATGCCCTTGATAAATGATTTACTTGAGGATCAAGATAAAGTTTTATGGTTTTGTTCACTAGACAGGGCTAGTAGTTTCTGGGTGGTTTCAATGACTATCGTGCTCGAGAGATTTCAGCTTTCGTTACACTTTCGGTCGTTTTGAATGGAACCGGATGTCGTTCGGTTTGAAGAACGCTCCACAGATCTATCAGAGATTGATTGACAATGCTCTCTACGGATATTTCCAGATCAGTGTCGATCGAAAGATTATCGATCTGCATGATGTGTTCACGGAAGGTGAACCAGACCAAGATCAGAGACGGTCACTTTTTGGAAGGCGATCATATATAGACGATATCTTGGTTACGGCAACATCGTGGGACATGCTATGTGATAAGGTCGAACGACTCCTTGACACTTGCGAACGTTGGAATTTATCGATCAGCGTAGCCAAGAGCTTCTGGGGTCAACCCAAAGTCGCTTACCTTGGCCATAATGTGTCCATTCAGGGCTTGGAAGCAAACCCGAAGGACTTGGGTGCCCTCAGTAACCTTCCTTTTTCCCGATCGCTAAAGGCTATGCGGTCTTTTCTCGGGTCCCTGAATTACTATAGCCGGTTTATCGAAGATTTCTCGATATATGCTGCTATATTATACGAGTTGAAAGAAGTTGATTATCATAGGCTACAAGAGCGTGATCAGTTGGGAAAGTCATTGATCGAGACTAGTCGCGAAACCGAAATCAATGAACCGGGTCTCAAGACTGGATCGCTGATCGGTCGAACCGTGCCAGGGTCAGAAGGTCATATGGAACGATCTATGGTAGCTTTCAGTATGTTGAAGGCGAAGATGATCTCGACCCCGATATTGATACATTTCGATCCAGAAAAGATTCCCGTGGTGATTTTATACGCCAGTAAATGGGCAATATCAGTCGCACTGGTCCAAGATCACGATGGAGTGTATTGTCCAGTGACGTTTACAAGCCGGACGTTGAAACCGAATGAGGTAAATTACGGCATGGTGGATACAGAAGTGCTGGTATTATTACATGTCTGCTATTCTATGCTGGTGACCAGACCGATAAAAGTGCTGTCTAGATGGTCCACCTTAGCTTGGTTATTATCTTCGAACGGAATTGACGGAAGACTGGGTGATGGGCAGCGCTGTTATCTCAGTGGACCTTGGAGATCATCAAATGCACCAAGGGTGAAGAAGAAATTCTCGGTACGCTAGCAGCCAGTATCACCCCCTGGTCAGAAGTCGATGAAGCTCTGATCGAGGTCGCTTCTCGGAAGCAACCGCGAGAATCAATCATTATACCCCCACCGGTCGTCGGCTCGGATGAAGGCTTGATCGTCGTAAGTTTCGACGGATCAGCGAGCGTGAAGATAGGCGTTGGGGCGTATAGTGCGTTGTTGTGGAAATTGCCTGAATGGGCTGTGCTATCGGCTGGTTCAGATTATACCCCGGGTATCACATTCAATGAAGCCGAATATCGTGGTCTGCTGCTAGATTTGGATCTTCTTCAAGAGCAAAAGAGTGGAAGGGTAATCATATGTGGAGACTCAAATCTGGTGATCCGGCAGATCACCGGAGAAATCGATTGCAAGGCTCCGCGCTTGAAGTTGTTGAATACTCGCGTTATGAAATCCCTACGTGGATGACCAAATCATGACCTCTTACACGTGAAACGTGACTGGAATAGGAGTGCTGATCACCTAGCCACGATGACCATGCGTGATCAGACTGGATCGATGATTACCGATAAAGCATTGTTGGAGGAATTGGTCGAGATTAATAGGTATCCCGAGCTGATTCTTTCGGAAGATAAACGGGAAGCAGCGCAAGTCTCGATCATGACGAGGTCACGAGACAGATCAACACCCAGCAGGCCATTTTGTCGAGAAAGTTTAACAGAAGAAATTGTGCAGGAGATGCGGATTGAAAGAATTCTCAAGGCACAAAACTAAGAAAAATGGATTGTTGATCTGAAGGCTTTTCTGAATGGAGACTTGGAGAAATTGAGCCAGAATGAGGCAAAGGAGTGTGTTTAGATCGCGTCCAGCTACGAGATTGACGAAAACGATTTGTTGTTTTACTATGCCCAAGCTGATCAGGCCGACGCAGATCTGGACTGATCAGCGAGACTGGTGATTCCGGAGGCCTTACAAGCAGATATCTTGCATTGTTATCACGTCAGTTTAGAGGGCGGTCACCAGGGTGTGGGTCGCACATACCACAGGATTCGCAAACACTTTCACTGGAGAGGTTTATATCGAAATGTCCAAAGGTTTGTCGGAACGTGTACAGATTGCGAAACGGGGAAGGGTAGGCCGAATATTCGGGGAAGATCACCCGGGAACATCCAGGCGACTTACCCTTTCCAACTGATAGCGATGGATCACATACCTTCCTTGCCGAAATCGTTCAAATGCAATACAGAACTGCTGATCTGGATTGATCTGTTCACAAGATTGGTGATCGCGAAAGCGGGATCTACCCGAACAGCCCAACAAGTCGCCTGCAGTTATGAGGAATGTGTCTTTAGGCGGTTTGGAGCAAGTGAGGTGATCAGGCACGATCGGGAACCAGGTTTCATGGCTGAAGTTTTTCGATCATTCAATCAGATGCTTGGTCAGAAACAAAGCGCGACCATGGCCTACCGTCCGCAGGCGAACGGCAAGGCCGAGCGTATGGTGCAGACGCTAACCAGAGCTATTAAGATGTATGTCGCGGATTCTGCTCAACAAGATTGGGATGAGTATGCAGAGAGACTGGTATTTGCGTTAAATTCTTCTTTCGATCGGATCAGGGGAGATACTCCGTTTTACTTGGCGTATGGTTGGGACCCCCGATCTACTATCGAATCGGTGATTCCCGTCGGATGTACCCGAGGCCGAGATCGCGAAGCTCATCGATGGCGTATGGGGATCCAGCGCCATTACCAACATGCGCGAGAACAAGTGAATGAACGACTGCGGAAGGCGATCCAAGAGAGAGCTGATCGGAATAACGACCAAGCCGATTCGCATAATATCGAACCGGGACCAAGGGTCTGGCTTTACTCGGATCGTGTGAAAGAAGGATACGCCCGGAAGTTAGCGCATCTGTGGCATGGACCATTCCGTGTGTCTGAATTGATCGGCGACCATGCCGCCCGGTTAATCACTGCGGTACTGATTACGGAGTTTTCCCGATCGTTCACTTGTCGAAGCTGAAACTGGTCCGGGAATATCCTGATCGCCCAAAACCCAGGTTGTCTTCCGATGATCAGCCAATGTTTGATTTCGACGAGGCTCTCTTGCCAGAGGATAGTTGGAAAAGAATGTTGGATCGAAATGAATTTGAAGTTGAGACGATTCTGGATACCCGATCAGGCAAAAGGACCCGATTTGGTCGAACCCATCGTGATTACTTGGTTCAGTGGAAAGGTTATGACGACCCAGCATGGGTGGATGAACGGGACCTCAATTGTGGAGCTTTGCTAAGGGAGTTTGAACGCGATCGGGTGAGACGAAACCGATTTGGAGTTATGCAAACTCACGAAGAAGGTGGTCAGGAGTCACAATAGTCTGATTTGACACATCTCGATGGATCACCCAATGATAATGGTCCAGCTAGGT
>MIQA02000779.1:0-11620 GCA_001887855.2 Sclerospora graminicola | reverse complement strand
ATTCATTCATTCAGTCTCTTTCTCTCTTCTCTCTTTATTTTCGTAGGTGGAAGACAATCTCTTACAATCTGCTTGGGAACCCTGCGTAAACTTTGTTGATTGAATCCGTCTATTGCTGTTGTACTCATGCTCTTTATCTGTATGGATGGCTTGTAGAGGATTTCTTCGAAGTTTTGGACAAGGTGTTCGGGATCACGTGGAACTTCCGCTCGCGGCCTCACGAAGTGGTTATAGCCCACCAAAGGCCTTGTGGCCGGTGTCGCTTCGTTTCTAGGCCATACGACAGCAGCTACCCTTACGTCTGTTTTCCTATTCCTTTTCCCGCACAATGGATCAACTGACGTTACCATCGCCTGAGCTGCGGGTACGCCATTATACACGACCAACGCATTTAAGAGCAGGACTTACCGAAGGGTTAGAGTCGCTATGAGCAGGTGTCGTCGGTGCCGCCACTGGCGTGATTACGACCCCACTGGCCGTGTATCAGATACGACAACGGCAAGGTCTGGCCTTTGGTCTTGGCCATGTCGTGGGTGGAGTTGGTATGGGATTGGTAGGAATGATTGCTCGACCAATTGGTGGCGTCGCGTCGCTCGTGTCGTTGGCGTCGGATGGATGCTTTCTGGTATGAATGACAATGACAAGCGTGTCCTAATTGTCGACAAAGAATCGCGCTTTGTGGCGCAACCGAATGAATTATTACGATACAAGCTCAAGTCTTGCAGATGCGTTGGAAGTAGTTTAATCTTTGCACATGGGCTTGGATGTGCCCGACGAGACTACGCCAAGTCTGCCAGCTCAAGCCGAGTATATTTCAAACGGACGAGTTGGACGCGCCGGGAAAATGCAGTTTATCGCACCTTTTGCCCAAGAAATGCGAATCATCGTCTCTGCTTGTGACTGTGGATGTTCCAGTGATTAAAAAAATCCTCTGAAAAAGAATAATCTCCAAAAAATTGAAATTCCGAAGAAGAGCAACCTCCAAAAAAAAATAACCTCTGGAAAAGAATAACCTCAGGAAAATCTGAGCCTCCGAAGAAAATTAACCTCCAAAAGAATAACTCCCGAAATGAATAATCTCCGAAAAAGAATAACCTGTATAAAAAATATTTTTTTGAATGAAAAAAATAAAAAGATTTCCCTTCAAAAAGCACGAACGCTAAAAAAGGATAACCTCCGAAAAAGAATAACCTCTGAAAAATAATAACCTCTAAAAAATAATAACTCTGAAAAAGAATAACCTCAAAAAAAGAATAGCCTGTGAAAATTAATATTTTTTTGAATGAAAGCAAATGATAAGAAAGCCCTTCAAAAAGCATAAACACTTATAAAGAATTACCTCCGTAAAAAATAACCTCCGAATTTTGTTTTGATAGACAACGAATGCTAGCGCTTCATCAAGCATGTTCCTTGAAAAGAAATCCCTTCTAACAAATTTTCTTGGAATAATTTAAATTTTTTTTGGGACAATGTTTGGAACACCAGAAAGCTAGTGCTTCATCAAGCTTGTACCTTGAAAAGCAATCCCTTCTAGCACATTTTCGTGGAATTATTTTAATTTTTTTGGACAATGCTTGCAACACGCGAATGCTAGCGCTTTATCAAGCGTGTACCTTGAAAAGAAATCCCTTCTTACACATTTTCGTGGAATAATTTCAATTTTTTGGGAGATGTTAGCAACACTTTATTTAAGTAAAACCCAATTCTCAAGAAG
The DNA here is from genome assembly GCA_001887855.2 of Sclerospora graminicola. NCBI lineage: Eukaryota > Oomycota > Peronosporomycetes > Peronosporales > Peronosporaceae > Sclerospora > Sclerospora graminicola. Next base: position 9,906 of record MIQA02000779.1, on the reverse strand, counting down.
GATTTCTTTAATTAGGTTTTTTTTTGAAAACGCGTTACATTTATTGATCCTTTTAAAATTGCTGCATGTTAACTTCAATCATTTTTATAGAAGCATTCAAAAATTTAAATGACCTAATGGTTAGAATGGAATATTGCTGCGAATCTCGCAATATACATATACAGTTTTTTTTTATTTACAAAATCGCTTGTGTGTAAAGGATTTTTTAAAGTAAATTCAAGATTCACCTTTGAGGCCGAGAAACGTGATCTTCAACCATCTTCTAAATGGTGTGACCAAGCCTTCAAAAAATATTTTGTTGAATATTTTTGTCAAAAACCAATTCTTTGGTTTTATGTATTGGATCAATAAACAACTTATGCTTCTTGTTTAGAAGAAGAATAAAAATTCGTTTCACATACACTTGACAAAAAGTATCCTCAAGTAAAAAATATTCCAGGATCGCTTAAATGTTCAAATTAAACTTATCGACATGAAGCGCAAAAATTCTCAAATTAATCATAAATTTATTATTGTGATTTAAATTAATGTTGACGTCGGGTGGTATCTTGGTCTTTTAAAAAAACAATTTTTCCTCTGCAGAAGTCCTAAGGCGCAAAATAATATCTCTTAGAATATATAGCCAGAAGAATTGTATTTGTTAGTGGAAAGGCCGCAAAAATAATTGGAAACAGAACGTTTAGGTTGGTAAACCTCAATTTTGAAAAATGTACATTGGAAGATAACACTAAGTTTCATTGGATACTTCCCTTGTTGTAAAAAAAATAATTTTTTAGATTTAAAATATATCTAGAAGTTTTTGATTTTGGGGTTTTTAAATTTTTGTGACTTAAACGTTTTACAGATTATCACTTATGAGAGGGTATCACTTTTTAGAGGTTATCATTTTTGAGAGGTTATCATTTTGAAAGGTTATCACTTTTGAGAGGTATCACTTTTGAGAGGTTATCACTTTTGAGAGTTTGATGGGGATCAAATTTGAAAGGTTTTTTCTATTATTCCTGCTTTAATTTTTTTAATTATAGCTATCACCTTGCGGGAACGGAGTAGCAGCGGTCGTTCGATGTACTCCTGCAGGCGGCCCACTCCACCATCCTTGCGCGGCTTCTTGGCGACCCAGCACGCCCCCGTCAGCGAGCGACGCGCACGGGCATGATGATGGGCAGCTACCTGCCACCGCAATCGAATCTCGCGGATGTCAGTCCATTCGTTTACGATGCTTCGCAACTTTTTATAGTCCTTGATTACGTTAACCTCGGCCCCCTTGTAAGTTGCACTGGGTTTCAATATCCACGTCTTCTTCTCCATTTCAAGCGTCTGTTTCACTTCCCAAAGACACGAATCTAGACGCTGACGGAAGGAAATGCCAAACTGCGTCATGCCTTCGTCAAACGCATCCCATGTGTCTACCACAAGGGTACGAGGCAATGCCTTGCTTACCATACAATTGGGATGCTTACGAATGTACTTGGAAAGGTAAATTGACAGCTGCGCTTTACGTGATAGCCCCTTGCGCACACAGTACGCGTTGGCCACTACTTTTCCGGCTAAAATGTTTTTCCAGTCTAGATTTTCATACTCGTCCCACTGGAAATCAGCAGCAATTGTTAGAATCAACGAAAACACTATAGTTACGTGCAATAGTGGTCGTACGATCAAATCCGGAAGCTCGCCATCGTCGGTTGACACCACCGTGTACAAAGCGGGGTGCAGCGAAAATGCGCGGTCAACAAGCGGCGCCACATAATCACTCGATATGCCCACGCGTGCTCCCAGTCCATTTTTGTAACCTTTTGCTGCTTCACTTTCTAGTAGTCGGTATTTAATAGCACATGCCACCTCGCTTGCCTCCCAGTACATTTTGTATCGATTGGAAAGAGAGATGATACCGTGCCATACTTTGTTCAAGTTATTTACTCCAATTTTTCCTCCCTTTTTATCCCAACTATGGCAGACAAACGGCCAGTGCGTCGTGAGGGGGAGAAAGTATGGTGTCCAGACCCGCGAAATGTATGGAAGTCTGGTGTCCAGACCCGCGAAACGTATGGCAGCTTGGCACTGTAGTGGAAGACGATGGCGAGAAGCTGCACGTGTCGCTACCAGATGATGACGCTGAGCGGCAGTTCACTTTTGACCAAGTGCAATCATATGATCCATCGCACTCGGTAGACTTGACGATGTAGCAGAAATGGATAATCTGCACGAAGCACCAGTACTCGATTTGTTGCGTCGACGTTACTTGGAAGACAAGATCTATACGTACACGGGTGATATCCTCATTTCTATTAACCCGTACAAGAACATCCCAATGCTCTATAACTTTCCAGAGTTAGACTCCATCGGAAAGTTAGATAATCCGGTGCCGCACGTCTATTCAACAGCTCATGGGGCATACCACGCAATGATGAAAGATGGTAAATGCCAATCCATTCTCGTCTCTGGGGAGAGTGGAGCTGACAAGACGGAAGCTTCGAAATACATCATGCGGGTACGATAATACTTTATTGTGGGTATATTGTCGTTGCTATTTGCTAATGTTTCGTTGGTGATGCTCTAGTATTTGGCCAACGTATCAGAGATTGGCAAAAAGGCGCCCAAGGCTTCTACAGCTGAAGAGGGCGTTTCTTCAGTAGAGCAATGTGTGTTGCAGTTTGTAACCCACTATTAGAAGCTTTTGGAAATGCAAAAACAATCCGCAACGACAATAGCAGTCGGTTCGGTAAGTTCATCAAGATCTATTACCATGGGGATGGTACGATCTCAGGAGCTACGACAAGCCACTTCCTGTTGGAAAAAAGTCGGATCGTCGGCAGTGCTGAATCGGAGCGCAACTACCATATTTTCTACCAAATTTGTGCAGGTATGCCTTCAGAAGAGAAAAACGCACTAAAGCTCAAGTCTGCAAGTGACTTCTACTTTCTCAATCAAGGGAACTGCATTCAGGTGCCCGAAATTAATGACAAAAAAGACTTTAAGGAGCTTGTGGAAGCCATGGGCACTGTAGGCATCTCTCCTGAATTGCAACACACGATTTTTCGCTTAGTTGCCTGTGTCTTGCATTTGGGAAACATGGAGTTTACGGAAAATGCCAAAAATGAGTCCATAATTGCCCATCCCGAAGATGTCACGAATTTGCCGGAGCTGATGATGGTGACGCCAGATGAGCTTGAATTCGCGCTTACGAAGCGAACAATGCCCGCCGGTGCACGAGGGTCTGTGGCAGAGATCGCATTAACCGCTGTGGAGTCTGTTAAGTCACGGAATGGTCTAGCAAAGGACATTTTCAGCAAGATATTTGACTGGCTCGTCTCTAAAATCAACAAGTCCACGGCTAACATCGGGGGTAACTCTGGTGTTGGCGCAAGCTCAAAATTTATTGGAATCCTAGCTTTGAAAGCTTGCAAGTGAACTCGTTCGAGCAGCTTTGCATTAACTACACGAACGAAATGCTTCAGCAGCAGTTTAATCAACACGTTTTCGTTTATGAGCAGGAAGTGTATGTTGAGGAAGGCATCGACTTTTCTCGTTTAAAATTCATAGATAATGGACCGTGTTTGGACTTGATTGATAAAAAGCCTTTGGGTATCCTACCGCTTTTGGATGAACAAGGAATGCTTGGTAGACGTGCAAGTGACGAAAACTTTATTCAGAAATTGCATCAAACTCATTTACCAAAAGGCAAAATCTCTGAGCGCACAACAGTCTACTATTCAAAGCCACGTTTTGCTGCGGATGAATTCGTGATTCATCACTACGCTGGCGAAGTTACTTACAATGTTACTGGCTTTCTGGAAAAAAACGACGACTCTTTGCACAACGATCTGATATCACTTATGGACAGCTCCAAGTGTGAGTTTTTGCGGCAGTTGTATCCTCTTGCCCAAGCTGGTGCGGCTAGTGGTGGACCCAATCCTCGCAAACCTATTCGAAAAATGGGTAATAAAATGACTGGAACCATGACAGTTGGTCGGAAGTTCCGCGACCAAATGGCTAACTTGATGGTGGAACTAAAAGCGACGACGCCATCTTTTGTGCGTTGCGTGAAGCCCAACAATCTGCGATTTCCGCAAGGCTGGAATGCTGAGTTGATATTAAATCAACTTATTTACCTCGGTGTCATGGAGAGTGTGCGTATTCGTCGGTCAGGTTTCCCCGTCCGACGGCTTTTTGAAGAATTTTACGAAAAGTATCAAATTCTGACCCGAAACGTTCCCAAGGAAAAGCGGCCGAGTATGACAGACAAAGATTGCTGTGAAGTTATATTGCGCTTTATTCCTCGTGAGAATTGGCAGCTCGGTCACAAAAAGGTCGTTCTTCGCGATAGTCAGTTGCGTATCTTGGACAACGAAGCGCGCAAGATTATGGACGACGCCGCTATCACTATTCAGAAGTATGTTCGTGGGCGACAACAGCGCCGAAAGTATCTGGATATGCGAGAGAAAGCAATATTCATCCAAACAATGATTCGAATGTATTTGGCAAAATGTTTTATAAGCTAATGCGTCATCGCATTACGCTACTGAATGCCCTGGCAAGGCAATTTATTCAGCGGCGAAAGTACCTGCGTCTACGTAAAGCAACAATACTTGTGCAAAGTCACGTTCGAGGCAATGCCGCTCGTCGGTAAGCTCTCTATTTGTGCACTGCTCCACCTGCTGCCACGAAGATCCAAGCTCACGTGCGAGGCTTCTTGACACGCAAGCTTTTCCGTTGTCAAAAACATGCTGCAGCTAAGGTTGGAAATGCGAGGAAGATGCGAAAACAGCGAGCCGAATTTCTAAGAATGCGCCATGCGGCAAATATAATTGCCTCTCGATACAAAGGCTATGCTGCTCGCAACAAGTATCGCGATATGCAGAAGGCAGCTATTGTCCTGCACGCTGCGGGTCGTGGCTTCAATGCTCGCCTCAAATATGGTAAAATGGCTCGAATGCGAGCCGTCTTACGCAATAAAGCACAAATCCAGATTTCGCGAGTGGGTCGTGGCTTCCTAGCCCGACGTCATTTTTTTCCAGGTCTCGCGTAGACGTATCATAATGATCCAAGCGCGCGTACGTGCCAACCGCGTTCGTACCGAGTATCTAAAAGGCCGGGTAGCAACGATTAACTCTCAGGCCATGATTCGTCGCTCCCTTGTTCGCCGCAAATTTTTGCGCGAAAAGAAAATGGCGACTCGTATTGAGGCGTTTGGACGTATGGTCATCTGCCGTCAGCGATATCACGGTGAGCGCAAGAAAATCATTTTGTTGCAATCTCTCTGGCGAATGCACCGTGCTCGGAAGGAGTATACGAAACGAGAGAGACAAGTGGTACTGTTACAATCCCTTTGGCGCTGCCACTACCAAGCGAAAAGGTACCGCGAAACGCGAAAGAAAATTATTACTACTCAAGCGTTTATTCGTATGGCACTTGAGCGTCGAACGTACCTCAAGATGCGGTCAGCTGCCCGCGTGGTTCAGAGCGCCGTGCGAACGTTTTTAGGCCGCCGCCATTTCATTCGTTTCCGTGTTGGAGTTTTGAAAGCTCAAGCACTTTATCGAGGCTACGTTCAGCGCAAAAAGTATCGCCGTACTTTGCGACGAATCATTATGGTTCAAAGCGTTTTCCGCCAGAAGAGAGCCCATAAGCTCGCAGATGTGCGACGTCGTTTGATGGCACGTGTGCTAGCTGTCGTTAGAATTTTTCTTTTTCGTGTGCGTATGCGAAATCGCACCCAAGAATTATTCAATGCCGCGAATGCCTACAATTTAACCAAGGTGCTGCACATTGCGCAAGAAATGCCAGGCATGTTACGGGTCCGTGACCGTGATCACGATATGATGTCATTAATTCATGTGGCAACGAAAAATGGAGATTTAAACTTGGCGCGTTTTGTTCTTGAGGAAAACCCTCAACTGGAAGACTTGGTGTATGGAAAGGATATCGCAGGCAGTACGCCACTGCATTGTGCGTGCCGTTTGGTCCACCTGGACATGATCCGTTTGCTTGCGAAGGTTGCTAACCGCAATTCGACCCTTAATGCGCACTTTGATTTCGGGACAGCTCGTACGCGAAGCGCAAGTAGTACGAGCAGTGCAAGTGACGATCAGTCTAAGCTTCGTTCTATCTCGAATGTTAGCACGGTGTCCATGTCGACACCGTCGTCCCGTTCCCCATCAAAAAGCGTGTCGATCGAAAATCGCAGCCCTTTTGGGGGATCCGATTCTCGAATGCGTGGAGTGTCAACGGCCACGACATCATCGTTTTCGATGCAACCAGGATTTAAACCTGGCGACAATAATGCGCCCAAGCGCAGTGGTCGTCGCACTCTCGTGTCGTCTACACCAAAGTCAGGGAACAATCGTCGCCTTTCATCATCCATAGGTGGACTTCCTCCTGTTCTCCCCACGACAATTCAGATCGAAGTGTATAAAGAAGGATTTCTTCGCAAAGCGAGTGGTACACGCTGGGCCACGAAGCGCTACGTGATGGTGGATGAGGTTTGCTTGTCCTATTACAAGACAGAGAAAGACAGAATTCCGCTTAAGATTGTTGAACTTTGCGATGCGTCCATCAAGCGTAACTCGGATGTGGACTTTGGCTTCGAGATTCGATCACCGCGCTTAAAGTGTTCCAAAAACCCAGATGGTATGCTTTTGTTTGTGGCTGACACGGAGCAAAAGGTGCACGAATGGATGCTTGCGATTCGCAAAGTGCGAGGGGTGCGCGTCACAACGACGAGTCCTCCAAACCATAACATGATTTGCATTGACACTGGACTACGTCGTGACTATGTTAATATGAAGAACAAGTTGGGCTTTACGCCGTTGCATCTTGTCGTGCAAAATGATGAAGATGAAGGATTTGAGGCGGCGAAAGTGTGCGTCTGGTTAATTGAAAACGGTGCAGATCCGAACGCAATCGATGAAAATGGAGATACCGCGTTACATTATGCAGTGGAATTGGATCGTTATGATCTGGTTGAGACGCTTGTTAAGCGTGGTGCAGACTCAAGTATCAAGAACCATAAAGGTCTGTCGGCCATGGAGATCGCTCAGGAGGATGACCTGAAGGAAATTCTCAATCCTGCGACACATGTGATGGCACCAGATGAGTTCCAGTCGAGAGGCGAGAGCCTGGCATTTGATAAAGGAGATGTTTCCATTAAAAGGCTAAACACTACTTACTCCGTCACTTGTGTCGCTCCAGAGAGCTACGAACAGTTACCTACGTCTTGTGCATTTTATTTTGTTGCATTTTAATTATAGATCCGTACTATACAATTTGAGGTTCGACACAGTGTATAATACAGTATTAATACAGTATTAATACAAAATTACCGTAAAAGTCGGGTTAAGTGGGACACACGGATCAAAATTGGACACGACATATTGTTGGTAATTCACCGGTCATCTGGTTTTGTGATAGTCCACAACATGTCTTATGATAGGACATGTTATGGTGCTTATTACTGCCGTAGAAACCCATTAGAACGGATAAAAAAAGAGAGGGAAGCCCATCCATCGACAAAAAGAGGATGAAGGGCATGCATTTTAGCGGAGACAGTTCAATTGTGGTGAAATTGTGAGTTGAAAAAGGTTATCAGTACAAATCCGCATATCTTAATATTTAATGTTGTTTGAATGAAGTGACTTGTCCTTCTAAGTAGAATTAAAGTATTGTTTAAAGTAGTGAGTGATATCAAACAGATGAAATGATAAACACATATGTATGTGTTTACCATTTTATCTTACCTCTTGTAATCCTTGGGCTTAATACTCTATAAAAGCTATTTCTACGCTAGTTTAGGGTGTCCTAGGGGTGTACAATGGGTTTACACTTCAAACCTTACAGTCGTTTCCTGTAACAGGGCTGCTGTTACGCGGCTTACACTGTAAGTTTGCAGTGAGGAAGCGTGCAAATTGTGTAGGACCAAATGTAATTTGGTCCTCCTTAGTTTACCTTAGATAAACTTAGATAGAAAACTAATTAGTGTATTAATTAAACTATCAATTAAGTAATAATAAAAGGTAGTCTAATTAATGTTAACCATTAGCTACTATGAACATATGAACTCTAGTATGTAACTTAGGCTCAGAAATCATGGTTGAGCTTGCCAGAGAATCCCGCCTTGCTCGTACTCGTCCTGGGTGGTAGATGTCTTGATCCGGTGCTGGGGTTAAGTCAAACAAGCACTTTACACTGATCTTCAGTCGGATCCCGTCTTCTCTTGATTCCGGTATTCTGGATTCATATTCTGCAACTGCTTCTAGTTGAGTTTGACAGTGTCTCCATACAAATTCCAGGTAGTCCATCGCATTCTTCACTTGACCTTGGAATATTACTTGGTTTCGTAATTGCCACATCCATGCTGTCGCAATTCCACACACTCCCACCCAAAGTCGATCAAAGACTTCTTGGTACGTATCTCTGTACCAACCATGCTTTGTCATCATCGCCTTTTTGACTGGTTCACCAATTGGCGGCGCTTGTCTAGACACAATAGCTTCTTGAAACTGTTGTAGGGACTCATAGGGAGTATCCTTACCCCTCCAATGGCTAATCAGCCGTCTCCACACGTCCTGCGCTCGTCTACATTCCCATAATATGTGATGAATCCCTGTCGATCTGCTGCTGCATCTCTTATCTAACGGACATCTCGATTCTCCTGCTTCTCGTACGTAAAAGGTATTCAGCTGCATAGTCGCCACTCGAAATTGAACCCATACTTGATAATTAGTAAGAATATTCGAATGGTCCCATACCTGGGTAGGCTCTTTATCTTGCATGAGTTCCCACCAGTGGTTGTCTGAACATTTTTTTCCCGCCACTTCCGGAGGAGGGGCTTCAACTGTGAAGCCACTCCTTTAAAGTACATTCGCCTAAATGATTTCCGGAACTTCGCCCATATCCGTTGCACAGGTGTCGTTTCGTCCGACGGCCAACCGATCAAGTGCAAGTCTGGGTGTGGGTGAAAGACTATAAGAGAGTCTAACAGGTTAGTTTCTGTCTCCATGGGTTGAAAAGTGCTCTCAACTATCTTCCACAGAATCCCGTCTGATTGTTGCTTCGCCTTTATACTCGTCGACTGGTTTCCGCAATGTCCTGTGATAAACCCTTGGGATGTTAATTCCCATGTGAAATCCGTTAATATACCTGGTCCGCGGCATAGTTGTATTGGTGGTACTTCCCCTAGGTAGTGACCAACTGGTACTCGTGGTGATGCGATAATCAGCGCACACAACCATCTCCCCACTTTGGCCCGAGTGTGCGATTGCCCATCTACCCCTAATACCTGCCACATAAACGAAGTTTCCGTTAGTCGTAGAATTCGTAATTCTCGTATCATTAGCTGTGGAATCCGATCATATTTCTTCTCTGATAACTCCATAGCCTTATCCACGGATTCCTAAACCAGCTGTACGTTCCCCAAAATGGCACCATATGTTTAGGCAACACGGAATGATGAGGGTATGTGTCAATGTCTACTGGGATGATAAACCGCTCCTCATGCTGAAGCCGTGTTCCTTTGTTCCCGATCGATGCTTCCATCTTGGTGACGACTTGAGGTAACACTGCTAATGTGTAACTCTTCAAACTCATCTGGTCTTGGAATCTCGGGCCTATCCATTCCATAAGTTCTTTCCGCAAACTTCGTCCTGCTCCCGTGTCTACTGCACCACTTGCGTTGCATTCTCTGTATCCTTTTACCGGTGTTAGGCGTTGTCCCTTATGTCTCACTGAACCTATCCCCACTAAACTAAGCCAGGCTGACTGATAATGGTCCTTTACTGCTAGTAACCATTGATACGCAAGTTTCAACCGTTGTATCTTCAGTGCCACTGGAATGGATATCAATCCTACCCCTCCTGCTGCATGTGGCGTAAACAACAGAGCTGGCGACATTTTGTGCTTTCCTTTTTCACT
>MIQA02000778.1:0-14989 GCA_001887855.2 Sclerospora graminicola | reverse complement strand
TGTACAACAAGTATGTATCACAACCACTACCAGGGGTGCTACATAGATGGGAGAAGAAAAATAACCGGGAAGACTGGGGGCGAGTGGCTCAGGAGCAATCGACACACGACTTATGGTTTCATGGACATATGCTAACAGATTACCAAATCTGGGTGGTATACAGAGCAGCGACGCACCAGCTGAACGTGTATTACCCGGGATACGAAGCTGATAACGCCTGCCGCCTCGACAAGGAGTGCAAGGCAGAGGGGAAAGGGGTCACATATTGTGTGGGGTTGTAAGCGGGCCATGTCTTTTTGGGCCCGGCTTATCAGTTATTGGCATGGATGGGCGGTTTCTCTGGAAATGGTTCGTACATTTCAGCACTCGATTGCAAGTAGAAGGGCTCCACCAATATCGACCAGGTTCAAGTTGCGAGTAGAGAACAGGTGTGATGAGCAAGCGAAAGAGTGTATGGATCAAGTGCATAGATTATGGTGGGCCATATGCTCAATTGGAATGGCATGGATATGGCGCGTACGGAATTTAGTGATTTTCCAGCAACAGGAATGGAATCAATTCAAGTATACGGAATTCATTTGGGCGAAAACAATGGGACAAATAAGGGCTGCGACAGCTTATGAGCAACGAAGATCGGATCTAAGGATAAAAGGGATGCAGCTCCAGATATGCCTTGAGTGTTTACTGGAAGTGGATGGAAATCTAAACCCGCGTCAGACCGCCACGAGTTACATTGAAGGGCAGCGGACGGCAAAGGTTCAAGATAGGATATCGCAGGAAATGAAATCTTTTATAGTAGCTAATAGTACTTAAGACTAAATAGACTACAATTTACAACAACAAGTTAACCTACGTTGCACCCCCTTGTACCATAATGTAAGTACAACGTACCATAAAGAATGAAGTCATCAGCTATATTTGGCGGGGGCTTCCTGCAACTCGATCCCGCTAATATCATGGCTTTTGAAGACGCCTTGCTGAATTAGAAGAGATCGTAAGAAAAATTGATTGCAGTTGCATAAATCATTATACTTTTGGAACTTTTTCAGCTTGTTTTTAAATAAATCTTTGATAAAATTGTACTTCTCCAGCAATCTCTTATAAAGCAAGGAGCATAACGTTATAATAATTCGTGGAAGCCACTAGGTGCACATCCCCTTTTTACTACGTGCACCAGCCCCTGTACCATAAAATAAGTACAACGTACCGTAATAATGAAGTCATCAGCTTCGCAGTGCTATATTAGGCGGGGCTTCCTGCAACTAGATCCCGCTAGTATCAATGCTTTTGAAGACGCCTTGCTGAATTAGAAGAGATCGTAAGAAAAATTGATAAAACTTTGCTGATGCATAAATCATTATTATACTTTTGATACTTTTTCAACTGGTTTTTTATAAATCTTTGATAACTGGCAATAAAATTGTACTTCTAGCAACCTATTATAAAGCAAATTTATAAGGGGCATAACGTTATAATAATTCGCTCTCCCAATTAAATTTTTCTTCTCGCTTTCAGAACCAGATGCCATCTAAGTTCAATTTTTAAACTAACAGTTAGGCTTGGCCCAAAAGCAGATATACCGACTAGAAAAAATCCTAAACCCACATTGCTACAATCTTGCTTTATAACAAAACAATTTTGCTAAACAAAATTGATTTAGCTGGGCCCAAAATCCCTAGTAATTTAGGATTAAAAAAACTCTGTGGCTATATGAGAAGAGGTTGGACTGTCCTTTAGAGGATTGTAGTTCATTAAAGGGTCAAAATGTAGTTACAATGAGATAGAATTGAAGCATTAAAGCATGTCAACTCCATAAAAAGCAGATTTAGAGAACTTTTGCCCAATAACATTCCTTAATTTATTACTTGATAGCCCTCGCAGCTCTTAGCTTGTGCATTTTTGGTGACTACACCCCTTAAGTGTATTATTTGGATGCCTGATAAGCACCAAGACGTTATCAGGTCAATGCAAAGAAGGTATTGTCAGCTTATGAGGTGAAATTCCTTTTGCTGCAAAAGGTTAAAAATGACATTCTTTATGGTACGTTGTACCTATTTTATGGTGCAGGGGTGGGTGCACGTAGCAAAAATGGGGGTTACATTTTGTAGAAATCTATACAATTAAATACGTAGCGCCCCTCCAGTGCCCAAGGTGCCCCTCTGAGCCAATCAAAAGCTAAAACAGCCCTTGCTGGCCAATGAGAGCGCAGGAAAGTGATTACGGACCCTTTCAACCAATAGACGTTGAATAAGCCCCCTGGCTTTACTCATATCACACCATCTCACTCCTAACAGCACCCGCCATCCCAAACGACCATTCGCTTTCAATAGAAACATACAATGCTGCTCTTAGTCCCACCAACACGCCTTTCTCTTTGTTCTCTTCTTCTTGGACTCTTATAGTGTTGTCTGTTTAAGTGGACGCCAAAGTCATCATACAGGAATTCGGTTTGAGTACACACACAGCCACCATGAAACCACGGGAACCCCTATATACTAGTAAGAGAATGATTACGATAAAAATTAAGAAAAAGGTGAAAATATTACAAATCTACAAGCGTAATGCGATCTCTTGTAGAGCAGGACATTCAGAGTGCAGATTTATTTTGAATACCAGGGTTTACGCCTAAGAATTGTTTTCTTGCTCATACTATCTCGCTGACATACAAAACCCATGTTGTCAAACGAGGTAATGTCATGCGGAAGACGTATAGGGTATAATTTGGTGTGCAGCGAGCTTGAGTCGATGGCTTGGTAGATTTTTCAACTTAAGTTGTTGATAGCAAAATGTGAAGTGAGATTCGTTACATTGGGGTTCATGCATGGACCCCTCAAACCCTCTGAGTCACACATTGTCCCATTGTGGCTCACGTACTTTTTTCATATTCTTTGTATGTCTATCGCTGGGTTAGTCGGTTTGCTAATGCACGCTCGCGTAGCCTGTCCCTATCTTAGTTGTACTATGCCTTTGCCCTACGTCCTTTTCTCTCGCTTGCCTACACTATAGTATAATGTAAGCTAATGACTAAACGTGCAGCGTGTAACCAAAACAATTACAAAGCTGATTGCACCACATGACATCCCTTCGAGAGAAGACTTTCCTTTTTGGACCTCCAAATTCTGCGATCAAGCCTGGAAACTGCTTAATATTATCGATTCTGTGATCAAGCCTGGAAATTGCTTAAAATTATCGATTGGCTCCCACGTGGCTTGGCGAACCTTTTCATCTAACCAGTCAATCCTGTACTCTTCCTTGCCCTGGCGCTTACGGTTGAGAAACTTTTGAGCTGACTTGTTCACCTTTTTGAACTCCGGGTCAGCTGCTATCCCATCTGGCATATACGATACAGAGTCGAGATCAGCTTCAAATGGTGACATCCCAATCAATGTATGCACTCTGCGATTGTACGCAAATTCTGCCAAATGCAAAAACTCATCCCAATCATTCTGGACGGGATTCACAACACCTCAGAGATAATCTTCGACGAAGCGTTTCGCACGTTCGGTTTGCCCATCTATTTCGGGCCGAAATGCAGACGAAAGGTTGTGCTGGGTCTTCAGGTTGATGTCATTGAAGTCCAAAATTTCGGCGTGAATATTGAGTCACGTTCGGAAACAATAGTCTTTGGCAGGCATGATCTTTCATATAGTTCTTCATGAAAAGATCCGCGGTATCTTTCACTGATGCAGTCGCCTTAGTTACGATGAACTTGGCGCGTTTCGTCAGAAGATCGACAATTACCATGATTCCATCATATCCTTCTTTGGTTTTCAGAAAAGATACCAGAAATCCCATGGAAATCTCAACACATCTTCCCGATGGAATACTAAGAGAATTGAGGAGACGTGATGGCTAACCTGGTTTCTTTGATACATCTCACACGTGTTAACGTAACGCTGAATGTACTTCGACATACACGGCCAGTTGTACTTTTTTTCTGGTCGGCGATGTACATCTTGTTATAGCCAGGATAACCAGCGGTCAAAACATTTTGATTCTCAAACATCACACAATACTTTAAATTTTCATCGCCTGAAATCACAAGACTTGGTTCTTCATTTCCATAGAGAAGTCCATCGACGACAGTATGCTTCGGTATTTTATTTCTTCTGTCATCCTACTCATGATGTCACATGTACGTTGATCAGACTTCCTTCAAGAGCTCTTGTAAGATGACTTGAGAAGCTTTGTGCTCGAATTCGGGGTTCTGGGAGAAATCATCTGCTACATCATTTGTGTGTCCTGGAATCCACTTGAGCTGTGGTTGAAACTCAGCGAGATCGTTGAACCAGCATGCAACAGGTCTGTTCGTCGTCTTTTGTGTCTAAATTGTCTCGATGCTCTTGTGATCAGTTTCCACAACAAATGAATGATTGAGCAAATAGACAAACCACACTTTCAGTGCTTGCATGATTGCAAGAAGTTTATGTTCACGAACAGGGTAGTTGAGCTCAGTCAACTTTATATTTCAACCGGTATATGCGACCCGGAACTCAATCTATCCCTCATTTTGAAACAAAACACCCCCAATCGCAAAGTTGAATGCATTCATTCTAATTCCAAACGACTTTGCAAAGTCTGTTAGCTTTAGCAGCGGTGGAGACGACAAGCGAAGCTTGAGTTGCTCAAAGCAAGCGAGTTGATGAATTGATAGCTGTATTGCCTCCTTAGACTTCTTTTCCTCGATGCATTCATGACTCGGACTAGCGAACTGCCCAAAGTCGGGAATGTACACTGTTGTACCGAGAAAATCCCCCATCTGCTTTTTCGTCGATGCAACAGGCCAGTCTTTGATGATCTTGACCTTGTCGTAATTCATACGGACACCATCCATTGAGACCGACAAAATCTCCAAGACATGGTATTTCAGGGACACAGAATTTACACTTCGAAAATTTAATGTACAACTCTTGATCTTCACAATGTTGAAGTACTCGTCTAACGCCTCGAGATGCGGATTGCTGCCCTTGCTTCTCGTAAACACGTAAATATCATCAAATATGCGCATGCAATCGCGCGTTTCGCTAAACACGCGTTGAAATAGGCGATTAGAAGTCCCAAGACTTCCACTATGTCACATTAAGATATTCAAACAAGCCATCCAGCGACGAAATGCAACTTCACTTGGTAGTAATCCCTCAGAAGATACATACACGAAAACCAATAGCTACCTGACACAGCGTGCAATGTATCTTCTTTACGTTTAGCTGACGAAAGTCATGTACAATACGCAAACCAACAGGTTTCTTCACGCAAAAGGTTGGGGCCAAAAATGAGGGAGTACTCGAGCGAACGATATTTGTTTTGACCATTGCCCTCGTCCAACATTGTATAACCTAGCGTTGCTTAGGGCTCTGGCACCACTGAGAAATGTGGATGGGCTTCGTGCCAGGCATATTTTCGATGAAATGTCCATTGCCTTCACGCATGGGCGTAACCGTGCTCGATAGTTCTGTTTGCAACAGTATTGCGATACTTCCAGGCAATTTAAATTGTTGTATTGCTTTTCAAAGCGTCTCATCCTTGCTGCTTGAATATTTCAGCCTTCTCGGAGTCGTGTGGATTCACCGTAAATTCGCACTCGACTTCTCTTTTGCGCAACTCTTTGGAAAAATCTTCGTTGGTCAGACCGAAATCGCCGTTGTCCGTTTTGGCGATAGACATTAAAAATCTCGCAACTCTGGCTTCTGGTGAGCGCGTCGACGATTTTCTACAGCACGTTCAGGTCGCACGGATGGCGTTCTCAACCGTATCGGTTCTTCAAGAATGGTTTCCGAACGGGGCGACAACTGGAGGGTCTTCCACTCAATATCAGGGTTTTATCAACAATTAAATCATTCCGGGAGTCACGTCTTTGTTCTCAGCGATTGGCATTACCTGAACCTGGGACTTCCTTGCCGGAAAACCAGGAACTTCAAGAATCATTTTGTGGTGGAGCCGATTTTCAAATCCATGACCGAAGTCGTGGGTGGAATCCGGATACCCACTGGCCCGGACGACCAACTATCGGAGGGGGTACTCCGTCGATCCTGATCAGCATCAGAATCAGATGAATCACCATTGTGGTGACTGATCTGATCCTCCCGGTCAACTGGCCGGTCTTCATGCGCGTCAGGATCTATGTTTATCTTCATCTCACCTTGTGTACCCGTTGATCGGGGCTGATTACACTCACTTAGGTGGACTCGGTGACGAAAAGGATGATCTTGATCAGGTCGGAGGGTTTGACCTTCTCGAGACGGTGGGTGTCCTCGGGTGGAAATCTTCACCGGAGAACGGGTTGGGGTCGACACTTATTCAGTATCTAGGCACTGATCAGGAAAGTTCGTCTGATCAGGCCAGCCAATGAGAGAGAGATATAACTAAACCAAGAAAATGCGATCAATCCACGATCTTCCACAGTAATCCACAAACGTTATCTCCACAAAACCTTTACCAATATTATTAACGTGTTCCAAACACGTGCGCGTTGCGGATGAGGTTAGATCACCTAAAACAAACCCGTCGGGGGTCTTCCGGTAAGCCAAAATGCGTCTAAGCGCGTCTTAACCGGGAAAATAGTTGAGCAAGAGGGGACTAATCAACCCTGTGCTCCCAATGACCGCACACGTGGCGGAGCGACTCTTTGCTTTAGGGGGAAATCTAAACCTGTTATTATATATGCAATGTCCTATACCTGTGTACCATACATCAACTCATGCCTGACCTTTACTTCGAACCTATTTACTTCGTCGCACGGCTGCGTAACACCCTCTTGCCCATCCTGGCTGCACCTTCAAGCTGATCTGTACCGCTTCTGCCCTGATCACGACCCGACTCTTCAAAAGATCTTCGACCCATCCTGATCTTCAACAACCGACCTTGAAACCACTTGAGACCTGCTCTTCAGCACTTGTTCACTTCGTATATAGTCCGACCAAACCGAGAACTTACTTGCCCTTGCATATCAACGCTGATCAGGGGCTGATCAGCCCTGATCACGATCGCCATAGTGATCGACCAAGTGATCAGGTGGTGATCAGGCTGATCAGCCCTTGATCACCTCGGGAACGCTCTGGGTCATCATCATCACAACTCAATTCATCTTCCAAACCACGCTTCCGCTCTTTATACCCCGTCAGAACAACCATACAACACCGATCTCGGCTGATCAGGCCCGATCAGGCCTGATCAGGCCTTGCCACGTCATCTTCGGACAAACCATAAGTTATCAACACCCACGAACACCGATCTCGACTGATCAGGCCTGATCAGGCCTTGCCACGTCATCTTCGGACCAACCAAAAGTTCACATCACTCGCACAACCTGTCACTCCACATGCCCGATCTTCATTCCTCATCTGATCTTCATTGCTCGGGCATGACAGACCGATCAGGCCGTAACTTCGTATCATAGTCAGCTTCAACCATTATACCATTCAGAAATCGGCTGGTCACCTGCCCTTGATACCTCATGTCACCAGTCACTCTTTCTTATTTCATCCACGTGAACTCCACTTAGTGACTGTAATACCGATCGTGATCGTGATTTCCATCATTCCGCCAGTGCCTGGGACTGGGCTTAACGACCATACTTGGCTGATTTCTCCACGTCGTGAATATCCGTTGGCCACCACCTTTTCTTCTTAATCGTGATCAACCTTTTCCCACCCATCAACCGTCATGTGTTGATGGGTGTTCTATCGTCACCAATCAACGGCCATGTGTGGTCCACTTCAGTCCCAATATTTTCCGATCGCTTCACCACAGCCGCCCCTGAGACTAACTGTAGCCGCGCAACGACTGCAGTTCGACTCACTCACTTTTGAACTTCCTCTCTGGTGATCACCATGGCCGACGCAAGCCAATCTCCTCTTCCCTCTTCGTCTTCTTCGGCTGCCCGCCCGATCGCTTCTTCGTCCTCTGTCTCCAGCTCGGCTACCCCTGCGATCGCCCCGATCACGACTTCTACGCCGATCAC
Source organism: Sclerospora graminicola (assembly GCA_001887855.2). Taxonomy (NCBI): domain Eukaryota; phylum Oomycota; class Peronosporomycetes; order Peronosporales; family Peronosporaceae; genus Sclerospora; species Sclerospora graminicola. Next base: position 7,029 of record MIQA02000778.1, on the reverse strand, counting down.
GACCAGCCTCATCCGTCCGACAACTACTCTCGCTTCCTATCGACCGTCTTGGAGTCTTCCTGCTCGATCTCCATCAGATCGCCCTCTCCGTTCCTTGGAGCAGCTCGCTCGCCTGATAGATGGATCGGGTCCATTCACGTTGGGGCCCGTGGAGGCTTGTCGGCTACGGTCGGAACTCCGAAGTGCAATTCCCGAGTTGGTTTCTCTGTACGATACCAACCGGGCACTTACCGCTGAGTTATCCGACCGTCGGACCGCGGCTAATTCCTCGGCACATGATTCCGCTGATCTGGCTGCCCAGCTATCGGCTCTCCGGCTAGATCATGACCGGCTTGGCCAAGATCTGCGAGACATGACTGATCGCGTTCAGGGTTTGACCCGCACCCGATATACAGAAGAGGTTGTGCGAGAGTCGGAAAGTGGCTGAAAATTGCCGGCACGAACTTAATCTCGCTCGGGTCAAACTTGAAACCCTAGAGCTCGATGATCGTGCCTGGCTTCAGCATAACGCTGACCTGAAAAATCTCGCGGTGCAGACCATGGATAGGTGGACCAAGCCAGACACCGGTTCAGGGTCAGTTCAGACGGCCTTGCAGCGGCTTCCTGGGTTGATCAGCTCGTTTACTCCATCTGGCACACCGCCACAGTCGCCAGAGTTTGCCCCGCCTTCGCCCGCGTCCTCGGTCGCTTCTTTGCCTGTTCGTAGTGCTGATCAGCCCGTGATCAGTACTTCAAAAGCTCCTGCGTCATTTCAATCTCGTTCACCGGCGACTCCAAGATCAGCACCTTCGACCTCAAGTTCTGGGAAGCGTAAGCAGACCAGCTCGTCGAAGCAAAAGATGATTCCCGCCAAGCGATCACGTCTTGTGATCGACTCGGATGACGAATCAACTGATTTGGACGAGAGGACGTTGTCTGTTCTGTCCCGATCACGCAGCACTGATCGCCGTACGCAAGTACCAAGTTATTCCGGCGTGAATTCGCTGGCCCAGGCCGTTACTTTGCTGGAGTCAGATGACGACGATGACGATGATCTCGAGGAGGAACAACCGGCTCAAGCTGATCCTGACACTCCTCCGACGGCCACTGGGGCAGCGATCGCCCCGCCACTCAATTTTACGGGCGTCTTCATCCCCGCGGATCGATCGTCGATCGGAGAAAACGACTACAGCTACAATCCGAACCAACCGTTCATGGATCTGTATGTCGTTATGCAGGGGAAGCCGACTTCCGCTCACATGGCCACACGGAAACCTTGGAGTGGTGATCAGGTCTGGGATCTGACGCCTCGGGTTCTTGAAGTGCGGCAGAAATGCGTCCCTCGCTTGTGGTCCCGCCCGCCAGGCTGGATCTTTCCGATCAGATCGCCGGCACCCAAAGACAAGCAGTGGCAACCAAGGTTGCTGACCAGAGGTGCTATCGAACTTATGATCGATTCAGCACCCTGGGATGTCCTCCTGACAACCATGCCCGGGCTGACGTTTCCTGATCGTCCTTGGTTTGTCGAGCTACAGGGACGCCTGGCTTTATATTACCAGGAGCACGTGCAAGCGATATGGGAAGCGACTCACCATTTCCCGATCACGACGGCGATGCGCAAGGACGCGTGGATCGAGCATTACCATCATGCTCGCAAGCGTCGACGTACCAAAGCCGGGGCTGCTTGGGCCACGATCTGCGATTATGTCGTTGACGGAATCCTGCACGGCGAGTGTGATCTGGACGTGTTCCTGTTCCCTGGCGTCCTGCATTTAACTGTCCGTCGAGCGGGATCGCGAGGACTCAAGGCTGACGGCGGGGATTGGTATCCCGGTTATGGGCACATAACTCCGGTCGCCACACTGCGTGATTGCTTCCTCTGGACCGATCAGCATGAGCCTTGGCGAAACCAGTTCCGATCGAGTCCCATGGATCATCCAGGGTACAAGATTGCTCGCCTGCGCACTAAATATGGTCCATGATCGTCGTGATAACCAACTTTTATTTCGTTCTCCATAATCACTTAATATATCACGACATTCCTTGATGATCTTCTCGTTCCACTTTCGTAAATCTTGTTCATGTCTCACTATCGCTTCCATCTTGTATGTCGATCACTCTCATGCGTACAGGTATAATTCTTGAGTAATATATATATGTATATGCATCCGTTTCTTCCAAACCAGTCCAACCGCCCTGATCTCCACTTGCCCGATCATCATATTTGCTGATCAGTCACAATGTGTCAACCCAGGCTATTGAGATTCCTGGTTACCCTCTTCGTGGGTTTGCATCACCTCAAATCGATTCCTTCTCACCCGATCACGTTCGAATTCTCTCAATAACGCTCCACAGTTCAGATCACGCTCATCTATCCACTCGGGATCGTCATAACCCTTCCAACGAACCCAATATTCACGGTGGGTCCGGCCAAAACGGGTCTTCTTGCCTGATCGGGTATCCAAAACCTTCTCCACCTCGAATTCGTTCGGGTCCAACATTCTTTCCCAACTATCTTCGGGTAAGAGAGCCTCGTCAAAATCAAACCTTGGCTGATCATCACATGACAGCCTAGTTTTAGGCCGATCAGGGTATTCTCGGACCAGTTTCAACTTCGACAAGTGAACAATAGGGAAAATTCCATAATCAGTACCCGCGGTAATCAGCCGAGTGGCATGATCACCGATTAGTTCGGCTACACGGAACGGTCCATGCCACAGATGCGCTAACTTCTTGGCATATCCTTCTTTCACGCGATCCAAGTAAAGCCAAACTCTTGATCCTGGCTCGATATTGTGCGAATCGGCCTGATCATTATTCCGATCAGCTCTTTCTTGGATAGCCCGTCGTAATCGCTCGTTGACTTGTTCCCGCGCATGTTGGTAGTGACGTTGGAGTCCCATACGCCATCGACGAGCTTCGCGATGTCGACCTCGTGTGCAACCAACAGGGATCGCCGACTCGATGGTAGATCGGGGGTCCCAACCATATGCCAGATAGAATGGAGTATCTCCCCTGATCCGATCAAAAGAGGAATTCAATGCAAACACCAGTCTCTCCGCATATTCATCCCAATCTTGTTGCGCGGAGTCTGCGACATACATCTTGATAGCTCTAGTCAACGTTTGTACCATCCGTTCGGCTTTACCATTCGCCTGTGGACGGTACGCCATGGTCGCGCTCTGTTTCTGGCCAAGCATCTGATTAAAAGATCGGAACACTTCGGCCATAAAACCTGGTTCACGATCATGCCTGATCACTTCACTGGCTCCAAACCGTCGGAAAACACATTCTTCGTAACTGCAAGCGACTTGTTGAGCCGTTCGTGTAGATCCCGCCTTCGCGATCACCAATCCCGTGAACAGATCAGTCCAGATCAGCAACTCGGTATTGCCCTTGAACGATTTTGGGAGGGACGGTATGTGATCCACCGCGATCACTTGGAAAGGGTAGGTCGCCTGGATATTTCCAGGTGATCTCCCCCGGATATTTGGCATACCTTTTCCAGTTTCGCAATCCGTACATGTCCCAACAAACTTTTGTATACTTCGATATAATCCTCTCCAATGGAAATGTTTACGGATCCTGTGATACGTTCGTCCTACGCCCTGGTGGCCACCCTCCAAACTAACATGATAATGGTGTAAGATATCAGCTTGTAAAGTCTCCGGGATCACGAGTCTGCCGATCGGTCCAAATCCGCATCGGCCTGATCAGCTTGGACATAGTAAAACAATAGATCGTTTTCGTCGATCTCGTAGTTAGACGCGATCTTGGCACAATCTTTTGCCTCACTCTGGCTCAGCTTCTCCAGATCACCCTTTAGAAACGCCTTCAAATCAACGATCCATTTCTCCTCGTCTTGAGCCTTGAGAACTCTTTCGATCCTCATCTCATGTACTATTTCCTCTGTCAGGCTTCCGCGAGAGGGTGATCTGTTGGGTGGTGATCTGGTTCGTGATCTCGTCGTGATCAAGATCTGGGCTGCTTCCTTTTCATTTTCCACACGGATCAGCTCCGGCAGCCTATTGATCTCCACCAGTTCTTCCAACAACGCTTGATCAGTGATTATCGATCCGGCCTGATCACGCATAGCCATAGTTGCTAAGTGATCTGCACTCCGATTCCAATCACGTTTCACATGCAAAAGATCATGTCTTGGCCACCCACGTAAAGCTTTCATAACGCGATCATTCAGTAGTTTCAGACGCGGCGCTTTACAGTCGATCTCTCCAGTGATCTGCCGAATCACCAGGTTTGAATCTCCGCATATAATTACTCTTCCGTTCTTTTGCTCTTGCAAGAGATCCAAACCTAGCAGCAGACCACGATATTCAGCCTCATTGACCGTGATACCTGGAGTATAATCTGAACCGGCCGATATAACAGTCCACTCTGGCAGTTTCCATAGCAGCGCGCTATACGCCCCTACACCTTTCTTCACACTCGCTGATCCGTCGAAGCTTACAACGATCAGATCTTCTTCTGAGCCGACGATCGGTGGGGGTATAGTGATCGATTCACGGGGTTGCTTCCGAGGAGCGACCTCGATCAGGCTTCATCGACTTCTGATCGGGGCGTGATGCTGGCTGCCAGCGTCCCAAGAATTTCTTCTTCGCCCTTGGTGCACTTAATGATCTCCAAAGTCCACTGAGATAACACCGCTGCCCATCGCCCCAGTCTTCCGTCTAAACCATTCGCGGATAGTAACCACGCCAGACTAGATCGCTTGGACAATACCTTAATCGATCTAGTTACCAGCATAGAATAGCAAACATCCAACACACGTAATAACGCTAGCACTTCCTTATCCACAATGCCATAATTAACTTCATTCGGTTTTAATGTTCGGCTTGTGAACGTCACCGGGCAATAAACTCCATCGTGATCTTGGACCAGTGCGGCCGATATTGCCCATTTACTGGCATATAGGATCACCACGGGAATCTTCTCCGGATCGAAGTGTTTCAGTATCGGCGTCGAAATCATCTTCGCCTTTAGCATACTGAAGGCTACCATAGCGCGATTCATGTGATCTTCCGACCCTGACACAGTTCGTTCAGTTGGTGATCCAATCTCGAGATCCGTTTCAATAGCTTCAACCTCGTGATCAGTCTCAATCGGTGATCCTCCCATCCGATCACGTTCTCTCAGGCCATGATAATCAACTTCCTTCAATTCATAAAGTATAGCGGCGTAGATCGAGAAGTCCTCGATAAATCTGCTATAATAATTCAATGATCCGAGGAAGGATTGCATGGCCTTCAACGATCGGGGGAACGGTAAGTTGCTGAGAGCGGCTAGATCTTTCGGATTTGCTTCCAAACCTTGGATCGATACGTTATGGCCGAGGTAAGCGACCTTGGGTTGACCCCAGAAACTCTTGACCACACTGATCGACAAATTTCAGCGCTCGCAGTTGTCTAGGAGTCGTTCGACCTTATCGCACAGCATATCCCAGGATGTTGCCGTGACCAAGATATCATCTATATATGATCGCCTTCCCAATACTGATCGGCCCTGATCTTGGTCTGGCTCACCTTCCGTAAACACATCATGTAGGTCAGTGGCTTCCCGATCAGCACTGATCTGGAAATACCCATAGAGAGCATTGTCGATCAGCCTCTGGTAGATCTGTGGGGCATTCTTTAATCCAAACGGCATTCGATTCCATTCAAAAAGCCCAAAAGGTGTAACGAAAGCCGAGATCTCTCGAGCGCGATCAGTCATCGAAACCACCCAGAAACCACTAGCCATATCCAGCGAACAAAACCGTAAAACTTTATCCAGATCTTCTAATAAGTCATTGATCAGGGGCATCGGGTAGACCATCAACTTCGTGAGGCGATTCACCATTCTGTAGTCGATACACAATCGAATATCAACCCCATTCTTCTTAATCACAATCACAATCGGTGATGCCCACTGCGATGTTGATGGTCGGATGATCTTTGTACTCAGCAAACCCTTGATCAAATCGGATAACTTTTCCCGTTATTGAGGTGCAACTTTACAACAACGCTGAGCAATCGGTCTTGCATTTCCCACGTCTATATCACAGACAGCTCCGAATGCGGCTGGGGGTAGGGCGTTACCTTTCCCCATCAGTAAGTGACGCCTCTTCCAGATGATCTTCTTTGGCTGATCGATCTGCTCGGGCGTGTTCACTTCGGGATCACCGACCTGTAAATCTTCCATGGTGACTTCTGGCATATTTGGCGATACTTCCGGTAACACAGCCATCTGCTTCTCGATACCTTCAATATACTGATCGCCACCTTCGTGTATACACACTTGCTCGTCCACCTGATCTACCTTTTTCTGATCGGCATCATCTTGAATCGCCCCTTGTACGTCACTCGACTGATGGTTTACTTCGGATTCACCCTCCTCTGCAATGAACCCAGCTGGTTCATCCTCCTTTTCTTCCTCATGATCGTGCTTGAACTCTTCACTGTCCTTTCCGCTAGCTGGGTCCGTTGTTTTCGGTGAGTCGGGCCTAATTATACTCAATATCTGTGGACCTTCTTTGACCCGGCCTTCCCCTGTCGCTTCGATCGGTGGCCTCCTGATCAGCAGCTTGGTCGGCGTAGAATACTCCGGCTTTTTGACCATAGGTGAGGTATCTTCATCCGCTAAATCTTCGTCACTGATCATGTCCGTGGTGGCTTGATAAGCCAGATTCTGCCATTCAATGTATCTTCGTGATCCCACTGAAACATATCCGATCTGTCGGGGTACTTTCCCTTCAGGTAACCACATCCCTATGATCATGTCTTCATGGATGATCAGCGGCTGATCGGATATATTTGTGACTCTGATGTAGCTTGATCGGCCGATACCTTTAGCGAACGTTGGTACCCAACGTTCGCCACGGGTCAGCCACAATTTCTGTTGCCGATCACTCGACCGAATCATCACATCGACTGATCTGGCCACCCCGATGTTTTCGTACTGACCCATTTTTAACATCCGTACATGGGTACCATATAAAGGTCGTCGGCCAGATAACTGAATCTGCACTTCGTCCGGCAGAGTCAGGGTTCCATG
>MIQA02000777.1:0-12821 GCA_001887855.2 Sclerospora graminicola | reverse complement strand
TTGTAACCGATAATAAAAATCGAATGTCCACCGCATTGGCAATCAAATACAATATCCATTTATCTTAAATAATATTGTTTATAGGAAGTATAACTTGTAGCAGGCTCAACGAATAATTTTGGTCATTGCTGATTTTATTTTGGACATTTGACGAAACCAATTGATCTGTGGTGTATATCAGTTCCTTTTATGTACCTTGATGTAATACTGGTCCATCGCAGTGATTGTAGCTCCGAAGGATATTGTACTAACTTGAGAGGGGGATCTCGCCCAAGATATTCACCCACTGCTACTCGGAGAACATAAAATAATGGAATATTCCAAAAGGGGACTCAAATTCAAAAACTTCGTCAAAAGGTGACTCAAATGGTTTTAAATATTTTACATGTTGTTTAAACATTTTTACACGGGAATTTATGGTAACATAATAGGGGGTTTCAGAGTTAAATTTTCACCGAATAATATCCGATGTCATTTCTGCAGGTAATTACATGTTGAAAAACACCTCTGCAGATAGTTTTTCGCGACGATTTTCATATTGGGTGGGAAATTACAGCTTTCCTGCACATAAATATGAATCGATTTAGAAGGGTATATTAAATTTTTGAATAGTTTCGGTACCTACGAGTCTAGCTTTGTGGATTCACAAGCAAGACTGCATTTACATTATTGTTGACCATTCTTCAACAGTTCCGTGCCAACTTTGTGAGTGCTGGAGGGAAGACAAGCCCAAACGGTAGTACAAAAAACATAATAAGGATGCCTGTGCGTCTATCCTGGGAATTATCCGTGCCAACTTGTAGATTATTGCATGTCATGATGTGAAGAATCCTGTTGCAGAATTAGGCATGTCAGTAGAACTAATTTATGCGGGAAGAACTTAAAGGAATTGCACGGATTAGTGAAGCAACTCAAACAATCGATGAAGAGATTGAAAAGGCTGCTGCACAGACGATTGTGACCGGGTTTGTAGTGTTATATCCTTCCGCTATTGAGAAGCTCGAAATGCTACGGAATACGAGGAAGTCACTGTCCTCCACAAGACGTCTGGCGAGTGGAAACTCGCTGGAAATGCATCGCCTAATAGCGATGCTAGAGCGGAGTCGACCGCTGTCGATTATGACAGCGACGACTTTTACAAGCTATGGAAGAGAAATCAAATCGCTTGTTCTCCTGGTCCGAGTTGTTCGCCGGGTTGCGGTCATGTTAACCCGACGCGAGATGATAGGGCAGGCTGCGCTCCATCTTCCAAGAAACATGTGACAGAAGTGGCTTACGCCGCTTCTGGGTCGTCTTATCGTACAGAACGGTGTGTTCCGTACGAAGTTGGGTTTTGTACCCCAGCGTGATCTACGATGCGCGACAGTGGCGGTCACAAACGTGACTGCAAATACACCTTGCTTGACATCAACGTTCTGGATGACTGTGAAGACATCCGGGAACGTCGATCCGGTCGAAGTACAGATGATAGACGTCTGTACTATATTGACCTATTCTTCCATTTTTTTGTTATTACACGAACCGTAAAGGGTCGCGGAAGAACAGGGACGACAAAGATGCCCTGACGTAAAGTTGATCATTACAACAAAGGTCCTGACGATTACGTGAAACGAATTCGCGTAATGCGCGAGCGCTTTCTAAAGCACTCGCGTACAGGTAAAATGGAGTACATCCATTACACCTGCATCAAAGAAGGGATAAACGGTGGTATCCCTCCTCATATCGGCTGCCCTTCTTGTCCAAGGGGTGCTCCTTGACTGACCGAGGAGGACTTACGGGGGTACAGTGGTTTCTCTGTACCCTCCGAGATTAAGGGCCTCATTGATGCCCTTAATGCATCAACACCTATGGTTGATGCTTCCTCGAGTTACGAGTTTGAGGATATTATTCTTCTCAAACTTCTTCAGGAGGTCAGGGGCGTCAGCCCTCAGAACCTCGATTGGCTCCCAAGCGTCAAACTCTTGGGAATATCCCAGCCAGCGTACCAAGTATTCGATACGCCGCCCCTTCTTACAAGGAACCGAGCGCATCGCAATCAAGCGCTCGAGGATGTACCGTTTATTCCTCTGGTTATCAATCAGGGGCGGCGGGGGTTGATAGCTCCCTCGCCGTCATTGTTGCTGAGCATGGATCGCAGCGCCGCAGTCTCGAGAAGGGTCTTTCCTGCCTGATCGGTGATATGTCTCACTCTGTAAAGCATCGTTCCCTTTGCGATGAGATTCGCAATATTCTAGGCGCTCATGTTGATCTTCAGCGGAAGAGTGATCTGCTGATGGTCGAGCTTGATCGCTAAAAGGCGGAGCTCGAGCGGAACCAGGCGGAGACGAACATTCTCCGCGCTGCTCACGATCGGTTGGAAACCGACTACAATTCTCTTTTGTAAAACCAGAAGAAGCACGTTTTACGCCGTGGGGATGGGTCTCGTCTTAGGATGAAGACGAAAGATACGGTTTGTGCCTCCCAACGTAGAACGTTAGGTGAAGGCATTGCCGCGGAAATGCCCAACGTATAGATATTCCCCTTCACCTTTAGACTTTAGATGGTCTTACGAATCAACTTCCGTGTAGGGAAGTTGCTAATTGCATGTGTTGGCAAATTAGTCGTTGATACTAAAACTAATTCGCCTTTTCGAAAGGAGATTGTATTCTTCCTTCCGTTTCTGTCTGCTTGTCTAAGGCAGAAGCAAGTGCATCCTTCACGTAGCGTATTACAGCGTCAAGCTGTAATACGAAATCATGTACTGTTTTATTAGCAGTAGGGAGACTGTCTTCGTTGTCTGCAGCCATTGCTGCAGACACATATTCTTCGTATGCAGCTTCAGTGTTATTTGAAGCTGCCTGGGTTCTACAGTGGCTACATTGTTTTCTCGCAAGTTGCAGTTGTAACCTGCGCATCAACTCGCTCAAAATTCGAGCCCCTCCTCCACTTAGATTTTGCGTACCGCCAAGTAAAGCTGGGGTTCGTGTAGGCATTCACGTAGAACGGTGTATGTTTTGTAGAAGCATGCACTGAGTTATTGATCGCAAACTCAGTGAGTGGCAAGAAAAAAAGCCACTGTTCGAAGGCATGCGCGTATGAACGCAGCATGTCTCCAAGAATGCGATTAATGTATTCAGGTTGCCCATCCGTTCTCGGATGGTCCGCAGTTGACATCTTCAACTGCGTTGCTAATAAAGAGAACGTTTCTTGCCAGAAACGTCCTGTAAATCTTGGATCTCGATTCGAGACAATGTTTTCCGGCACTCCTTGCTAACGGAATATCATGTCAACGAATATCCGTGCGGTTTGCGCAACGGTGACACTCGCTGACACTGCAACAATATGAACCATCTAGCTGAAGCGGTCTACAAAGACCACGACTCCAGTCTCCCGACTATTGTCAGGAAGAAGACCGAAGATGAAGTCCATTGAAATGGACTTCCAACACTCTGTTGTTACTGGCAGAGATTGGAGGGGAGGGAGCCTGCGCAGAGTGCGCAGACTTTACGCGCTAAAAACTCAAACAAGCACGAACGTACTTGCGTACCAACTTTTACTGGTTACGCCAGTAGAAGTCGCGTGCGAGAGAAGCATATGCCTTCTCTCGACCTTGATGCCCCGAAATCGGGGCATCATGGTACTCAAACAATATTTGATGTTTGAGATCATCGTCGTTTGGAACGACGATGCGACTAACATCATCTTGGTCTGTGCTAAAAAACGAACGACCATCGTGCAATCGATAACGATGCACGCAAGCGCGAAAGTTCCTCGCGCTTCCGATCAGATTGATTACTGAGGTAATCAATCAGCAGACGCGTTTCCTCGTCTGTTTCGTACGCGGGACGTACCTGTCGTACGAGTGACGACGACAGAGCAGTGCAACGTATTGTGTTTGCACAGATTGCCCCCGTTACAGACGGTTTCATCTCGTAATCGGGGCGTCGTGATAGCGCATCCGCTATCACGTTCAACTTTCCCAGTTTATACTCAACCGTAGAGTTGTATTCACCTAAGAATGACAGTCATCGTGCCACTCTATAAGCAATAAGTGGTGAATTCACGGCCGTGCGTAGCGACGCATGGTCCGTGTAAGCCACAAATGGTCTATCTCCTAGGAAGTAGATTCGAAACTTTGTCAGTGCATATTTCATGGCAAGGTGTTCATGCACTGGATAGTTGTGCTCAGCTGGGCGCAACTGACGAGATTGATAAAAGATTACACGATCATCGTGATCGCGCTGCATCAAGGCACAGCCAATTGCGAAATCGCTCGCGGCGCAAACGACGTGAAACGGTCGCTCGTTATCGGCTATAGCCAAGACAGGCGCTTCAGTAAATCTCTGCTTGACTGCATTAAAAGCGTCTTGGGACTGGATGTCCCAGTGCCATTCGACATCGGTTTTAGTAACTGAGAAAGAGGTCGAATAAGACTGGCAAATTTGCACGAATACTTGTGCAAGTATGTCGCCAACCCAACGAACTTTCGAAGTTCCTTGACGTTATTTGGCCTAGGCCATTCCACTTTCACTCTGATTTTCTCCGGATCAGGGTGCACCCCGTTCTTGCCCACAAAACATCCAAGAACGGGTCACCGAAGGTGAACTTCTTCTTCAAGTTGACAGAGCTTATGGTTACACAAAAGCTCTGACACCCGTCGTAGATGTTCTTTGTGATCCTCTACATCACTTTTATCGTGTTCCGCCTTTCTGTGGATGAACACATCGGCGAAGTAGCTCGCTGCAATTTCACGCACCGGGCGTAACAAAAACGTAACACATCGGTTGAATGTAGCAGGGGTTTTCCGGAGCCTATGTGGCATCACAAGCCACTCCCAAAGCATCACTTAGGGTGTTTACCGCCGTGAGAGGGATGTCTTTCCCACGCATCAGGATTTGATAAAATCCGTCTCTCAAGGCGAGAGTACTGAAGGCGGTGCTTTCGATCATGCCATCGATGATGACATCCTTTCGCGGTATCGGCGTTTGTGCCGGTACTGTGGCCGCGTTTAGCTTATTGATAGCATGAACGATTCTCCACCCACCAGTGGATTTGGCTACACAAAAGGTAGGACTGGAGTGCGGTGAAGTAGATTCCCGCACATGTCCTGCCTTGCGATAAGTTGTCGATCGCTTTGACCTGGTCACCGAACCTTCTTTCGGAGGATTTTCGAGTACCAGAGACTGGGTAGATAATCCGGTTTTTGTCTGTGTGGTAAAGCGATCAGAAAATATTGAGAATGAAGTAGACCACACATGGCCGTTGATTGGTGGCGATGGAACACCCATCAACATATGACGGTTGATGGGTGGGAAAGGCCGATCACAGTTACGATGAAAAGGTGGCGGACAACGGGTATTCACGATGTGAAGAAATCAGCCAAGTACTGTCATTACGCCCAGTCCCAGACACTGATGGAACGATGGAGATCACGATCACGATTGTTATCACAATTACTAAGTGGAGTTCCCGTGGATGTAAAACGAGGTGAGCGACTGTTGACATGATGTGTCAGGGGCAGCCATCTAGCCGATCTATGAACGGTGTGGTTGTTGAAGTTGATCATGACACGAAGTTTCGGCCCGATCGGCCGATTATGCCCAAGAAATGAAGATCAGATGTGGAATGAAGTCGGGCATGTGGAATGGCAAGTTGTGTGAGTGATGATGACCGATGGGCTTGTCCGAGGATGACGTGACAAGGCGTGATCAGACCCGATCAGCTGAGATAGGTGTTATATGGTTGCCCTGACGGGGTATGAAGGTCGGAAGTATGGCTTAGCAGATGAATGAAGTCGTGGTGATGGTGACCCAGAGCGTTCCCGAGGTGATCAAGGGCTGATCGCCCTGATCACCACCTGATCACTCGGCTGATCACTATGCCGATCGTGATCAGGGCTGATCAGCCTCTGATCAGCGTCCAGACGCGAAGGCAAGTAAAGTTCTCGGTTAAGTCGGGCTGGATACGAAGTGGACAAGCGTCAGAAGGGCAGATCTCAAGTGGTTTCAAGGTCGTTTATCGAAGATCGGGATGGGTTGAAGATCTTTATAGGAGTCGGGTCGTGTTCAGGGCAGAAGTGGTACAGATCAGCTTGAAGGTGCAGCTAGGATGGGCAAGGTGGTGCTATGCAACCGTGCGACGAAGTAATAGGTTCGAAGTATAGATCAGGCATGAGTTGGTGTATGGTACACAGGTATAGGACATTGCATATATAATAACAGGTTTTGATTTTCCCCCTAAGCAAAGAGTCGCTCCGCCACGTGTTGCGGTCATTGGGAGCACAGGGTTGACTAGTCCCCTCTTGCTCAACTAATTCCCGGTTAAGACGCGCTTAGACGCATTTTGGCTTACCGGAAGACCCCCGACGGGTTTGTTTTAGGTGATCGAACCTCACCCTCAACGCACACGTGTTTGGAACACGTCAATAATATTGGAAAAGGTTTTGTGGAGATAACGTTTGTGGATTACTGTGGAAGATCGTGGTTTGATCGCGTTTTCTTGGTTTCGTATTATCTCTCTCTCATTGGCTGGCCTGATCAGACGAACTTTCCTGATCAGTGCCTAGATACTGATTAAGTATCGACCCCAACCCGTTCTCCGGTGAAGATTTCCACCCGAGGACACCCCCCGTCTCGAGAAGGTCATCCCCTCCGACCTGATCAAGATCATCGTTTTCGTCACCGAGTCCACCTAAGTGAGTGTAACCACCCCCGATCAACGGGTACACAAGGTGAGATGAAGATAAACATAGATCCTGACGCGCATGAAGACCGTCCAGATGACCGGGAGGATCAGATCAGTCACCATAATGGTGATTCATCTGATTCTGATGCTGATCAGGATCAACGGAGTACCCCCTCCGATAGTTGGTCGTCCGGGCCAGTGGGTATCCGGATTCCGCCCAAGACTTCGGTCATGAATTTGGAAATCGGCTCCACACAATGGTGCGTGTGCCCGGATCACTTGGTGACTCAGGATATCACCGTGATTCCTTTGATGATGAAAAAGATGTGAAAATCAAAGTGGAGGAAACTTTTTCGGGTGTATTGGAGGAAGGCGTATCGCCTCCGATGCTGTCCATTTCTAAAGGAAGCGATGATCGACCTGGTTTGGTGGAGTGCCAGGTCGAGATTAAAGATGAAACAACTCCCCACATGGCCCCGATCGGGGCCGATCTGGGTTATAGTAAAGTTGACTATAACCCAGGAAAGGATCGAGGTGTTAACCTTGATCCTATGCATAAGAAGAAAATGGAAAAAGACAGAAAAAACATGGGGGCGGATCATTGTGATCCACCTAAAAAATATGTGAAACCTAAACCGAAGATCTTCGAGGAAGACGAAGAGAAGATCGAACCAGCCGAGAAGACCACTGTCCAAGATGTGGAACGACTGTTCTATCTTCGAGAGTTTCACAAGTTCCTGGTTACCAACCGAGTGATGAAGATCATTAAACCTAAGATCATCGGGAAGCTTGAAGGTCGGGCGACCCGGCCGGTGATCACAGGCAGTCAACTTGATCTGATCAGGAACCTCTCAGATCGACGAAGTTGGCTTCACTACTGGTGCTTTCGACACGAATATGCTGTTCGATCTGGATCAAGGGACGTTCAGAGAAGCTATGACAACTCTGTATGATCACCTTGCCTCGTTACTAGGGGCAAACCCAGTGGTCCAGTCGCCGATCGCGGATCCTTCGCACTGATCACAGTTGGTTGAATATCCTATGGATATTGAGTCGATATATCAATCATCATCACAATCTGGAGCGGCCTCCACCGACTCCTCGGTTGGGATCACACGTATGACGTTGGGCCCGAAAGGGATCAAGCAGATCGACCCCAAGATCGAGTCGCAGAACAGGAAAAGGAAGCCTGAACCTGGTCGAGTCGGATCGGACGATAGTTTTGAAGATGCTCAAGAAGTTCCACAGAACAATCCGACTCCCAGCAGTGACCCTACCAACATGCCGGAGGTCCCAGAGCAAATGAGAACCATGTTCGCGACTATGATGAACCGATTTGCGAGTGAACAATATGGATTACCTCAGTACACACCTGGGCAAGGACAACCATGGCGATCAGCATCAAACATGAATCAATCCGCTGAGAAACCGGTCAAGAAACCCGTGGACGTGGATATGGAATCAGTCCGATCAGCCGGAATTGTTCGATCGATATGCCAGGTCGGTCACCAGGATCGATTTCACAGATCATCCCCACGTAGTGGTGTGGACATGGAGTCAGAAGGAGAGATCAGTCAGCATTTCGATCCGGATGATCTGGACATTGAGATGCCTCGTAGGGCGAATATGGCCTCCGCGCAGACATTTGACAGTGATTCGGGAACGATCACTCGAGTGCGAATGTCGGCGATCTCGGGATTGAAAGATTTTACCGGCAAAGATATGGATGATGATCAGGCTAGAGCTTGGTTGAGTCGGACTAAATCAGCCTTTTTGAGAGACAAGACACCGGAAGGTGAAAGATGTCTGATCTTCGCTGATCTAATGAAAGGTCCGGCCAAGAACTGGCTTAAGCAGCTGAGTCGAGAAGTGCGTTTGAAGTGGCCTCGATTGTGTGAAGAGTTTGAAGAGCAGTATTGCAACTCGGGGGTGTCTGTCGCGAGACAGTATTACCACATGAAGAAAAGATCCGACGAGACGCCGATCGAACACTTACATCGGCTGAATGTTGCTGGTCTACGTGCGAAAATGCCGATCAAGGACCCACGACACCCGGATATAGCTCGCGAGCATGTCGAACACTTTATTGACACTCTGGATAATCGTGATCTGGCTGATTAGCTAACCCTGCTCCGTATAAAGGATTCAGAGCAACTGGAATTGACTCTGAGGACGCTGCAGCGAGCCAAAAGTCGACAGGCCAAGGTCGAGGTAGGATCGAACCGGTACCGGTCAAGATCACACCCTGATCAGGGCAAGATACCGGCGGCACGACCAGCCAGAGCAATTCGGATGATCACGAAGGAATCGGACAGTTCCAGCTCGGAAGAGGAAAGTGGTCTGTCGAGTCTGAGCTCGGACGAGGAACAGTACCGTCATATCTTTACGACGGAACCAGTGTATCGCCCGAGATCATCGGCTAATGGCATGGATGGACGGAAATCTGGTGGTATTCAACCTGATCAGGACCGATCTCGTAAGAAATGTGTGCATTGTGGGTCGACCAAACATGGAGATCGTGATTGTTGGAAAAGAATTACGTGTGGAAAATGTGATCGTAAAGGTCACCCTTCTGATCACTGTTTTTCGTGTGCAAGACCTGTGGGAAGCTTCATGACGCCGGCGCCTGCCCTATCGAAGAATTCTTTAATCTGATGCGCAAGTGGTATGTGCCGACTAAACATGCTGGTATGCTCCCACCAGATGTTGAGAAGATGTTAAACTAGATCGCTCGCCAGGTTGGAATCTGGGTCGAGCCGAGCGATCTATGTTCTGCATTTATGCATATGTCGGTAGCGGAGATAAGTTTGAGGAAAAGGAGATAACCGACAATACATGTTCTAATTCAAATTGCATCGATCGATGTCCGATTCACAGTCTCAGAGTGGATGAATATTCCCGATCGGACGTGATCATGGAGTTGGATCTACTGCCCGGTGAATCCCGAGGATACTGGAAGTATCACTCTCCCGACAAGTGGTTTAAACAGGCAAAAGCTAATGGAAAGATCAACAACGAAAAAGCCACTATTCTATTTGACTCTGGGGCAGAAGTCTCGATCATTGACTCCGCCTTTGCTCGTAAGGTGGGATGTCGTATAGACAGTACCCAGAGGCAAGAATGTGTTGGGATCGGCGAAAGTTCATATATGACGAAAGGACGATCACGTGTTAAAATCACCTTGGCAGGATCCCTGGTCTACTATTTCAACGCTTGGGTTGGCCGGTTAGCCGGTCAAGACGCGATACTGGGAATGGATTTTATGGTACCAGCCGGTATACGACTTGACCTTTCTCATGGAACCCTGACTCTGCCAGATGAGGTGCAGATTCAGTTATCCGGCCGACGACCTTTATATGGTACTCATGTACGAATGCTAAAAATGGGTCAGTACAAGAACATCGGGGTGTCCCGATCAGTCGATGTCATGATTCGGCCGAGTGATCGGCAACAGAAATTGTGGCTAACCCGTGGTGAGCGATGGGTACCAACGTTCGTTCAAGGTATCGGCAGATCAAGCTACATCCGGGTCACGAATAAATCCGATCAGCCGCTGATCGTCCACGAAGACATGATCTTAGGGATGTGGCTACCCGAAGGGAAAGTACCCCGACAGATCGGGTATGTCTCAGTGGGATCACGAAGATATATTGAATGGCAGAATCTGGCTTATCAAGCCACCACGGACCTGATCAGTGACGAAGACTTAGCGGATGAAGATACTTCACCTATGGTCGAGAAGCCGGAATATTCTACGCCGACCAAGCTGCTGATCAGGAGACCACCGATCGAAACGACAGGGGAAAGCCGGGTCAAAAAAGGTCCACAAATATTGAATATTATTAGACCCGGCTCACCGAAGACAGCGGATCCAGAGAGCGGAAATGACGGTGAGGAGTTCAGGAACGATCTTGAGAAGGAAAAGGAAGATGAATCTGCCGAAGTCATTACGGAGGAAAGTAAAATCGAAGCAGATCACCAGTTGGATGACTTACAAAGGAGGACTCAAGATGATACCGATCAGGAAAAGGCAGATCAGGTAGATGAACAAGTGTGTATACATGAAGGTGGTGATCAGTACATTGAAGGTATCGAGAAGCAGATGGCTGTTTTACCGGAAGTATCGCCCAATATGCCAGAAGTCACCATGGAAGATCTACAGGTCGGTGATCCCGAAGTGAACACTCCCGAGCAGATCGATCAACTAAAGAAGATCATCTGGAAGAGGCGTCACTTACTGATGGGGAAAGGTAACGCCCTACCCCCAGCCGCATTCGGAGCTGTTTGTGATATAGACGTGGGAAATGCGAGGCCGATCGCTCAACGTTGTCGCAAAGTTGCACCTCAATACCGGGAAAAGTTATCCGATTTGATCAAGGGCTTGTTGAGTACAAAGATCATCCGACCATCAACATCGCAGTGGGCATCACCGATCGTGATCGTGATTAAGAAGAATGGGGTTGATATTCGATTGTGTATCGACTATAGAATGGTAAATCGCCTCACGAAGTTGATGGTCTATCCAATGCCCCTGATCAATGATTTATTAGAAGATCTGGATAAAGTTTTATGGTTTTGTTCGCTGGATATGGCTAGTGGTTTCTGGGTGGTTTCGATGACCGATCGCGCTCGAGAGATCTCGGCTTTCGTTACACCTTTTGGGCTTTTTGAATGGAATCGGATGCCGTTTGGATTAAAGAATGCCCCATAGATCTACCAGAGGCTGATCGACAATGCTCTCTATGGGTATTTCCAGATCAGTGCTGATCGGAAAGCCACTGATCTACATGATGTGTTTACGGAAGGTGAGCCAGACCAAGATCAGGGCCGATCAGTGTTGGGAAGGCGATCATACATAGATGACATCTTGGTCACAGCAACATCCTGGGACATGCTATGCGATAAGGTCGAACGACTCCTGAACACCTGCGAGCGCTGGAATTTGTCGATCAGTGTGGTCAAGAGTTTCTGGGGTCAACCCAAGGTCGCTTACCTCGGCCATAACGTGTCCATCCAAGGTTTGGAGGCAAACCCGAAAGATCTGGCTGCTCTCAGCAACTTACCTTTTCCCCGATCACTGAAGGCCATGCAATCCTTTCTCGGATCTCTGAATTATTATAGCCGATTTATCGAAGACTTCTCGATTTACGCCGCTATACTATATGAACTGAAGGAAGTGGATTATCATGGGCTACGAGAACGTGATCGAGTAGGAAGATCACCGATTGAGACTGATCGCGACGTTGAAGTTACTGAAAAGGATCTCAAGACCAGATCACTGATCGATCGAACTGATCCAGGGTCAGAAGACCATATGAAGCGAGCTCTGGTAGCTTTCAGTATGTTGAAGGCGAAGATGATCTCAACGCCGATATTGAAACACTTCGATCCGGAGAAGATTCCCGTGGTGATTCTATATGCCAGTAAATGGGCAATATCAGCCGCACTGGTCCAGGATCACGACGGAGTTTATTGCCCGGTGACGTTCACAAGCCGAACATTAAAACCGAACGAAGTTAACTATGGTATTGTGGATAAGGAGGTGCTAGCATTATTACGTGTGTTGGATGTTTGCTAGTCTATGCTGGTAACTAGATCAATTAAGGTATTATCCAAGCGATCTAGTTTGGCGTGGTTACTATCCACGAGTGGTTTAGATGGAAGACTGGGGCGATGGGCAGCGGTGTTATCTCAGTGGACTTTGGAGATCATTAAGTGCACCAAGGGCGAAGAAGAAATTCTTGGAACACTAGCAGCCAGCATCACGCCCCGATCAGAAGTCGATGAAGCCCTGATCGAGGTCGCTCCTCGGAAGCAACCACGAGAATCGATCACTATACCCCCACCGATCATCGGCTCGGAGGAAAATCTGATCGTTGTAAGTTTCGACGGATCAGCGAGTGTGAAGAAAGGCGTGGGGGCGTATAGCGCGCTGTTATGGAAACTGCCAGAATGGACTGTTATATCGGCCGGCTCAGATTATACTCCAGGTATCACGGTCAATGAGGCCAAATATCGTGGTCTGCTGCTAGGTTTGGATCTCTTGCAAGAGCAAAAGATCGGAAGAGTAATCATATGCGGAGATTCAAATCTGGTGATCGATTACAAAGCACCGCGTTTGAAGTTGCTGAATGATCGCGTTATGAAAGCTTTACGTG
>MIQA02000776.1:0-55578 GCA_001887855.2 Sclerospora graminicola | reverse complement strand
ATCAAGTGCACACATCCACTTGTAACCTTTTGTTTGCGATGAGTAACCGATCAACAACCCTGGCATCTTGATCGGTTTGAGCTTATCCTTCTTCTGACTCTTGTTCTTCATGACTAACACGTCCACTGCGCATCCCCATGTGCGTAAGTGCGAGACATCCGGTCTCTCTTCATAAAGTAGTTCATGAGGGTTTTTCCCGTTGATTACCCGTGACCCTGTCACATTGAGGGTATCTACCACATGTAGGTGCCTCTCCCCATAGTGAGAATGGTAGTTGTGTTTCTTCAAGTAATACACGCACTTTCATCACCACCACACCGTTTCCACGTTCCACCAAGCCGTTTTCTTGAGAAGAATACGCGTTCGTTGTTTGTACACTAATTCCTTCTTCCTTGCAGAGTTGATCCACTTCCTTGTTTACGAATTCTGTTCCTTGATCCGAATATAACTCTTGTATCCTTAGATGTCGGTGTATGAATGCCGTGTTGAGTCTTCGCAACAGTCTTGTTAGATGGTTCGCCGCCTCATCTTTTGTCTTGAGTAGGAAGACCCACTTGAATCGGGAATATTCATCTATGACGAGTAAAAACATGCTTGCACCACAGGCTGTCCTTACTTTAATCGAATCCACATCAAGACATAGCCTTTCCAATGGCCTTGTGGCTTTCCTTGTCTTATGACCGAATGTCATTGTTTTGGCCTTAGCCACTTCACATGGAACACAGTCGTAGTTTGCCAACGTTTTATTGATCTTAAGTCCTTGGACTGTCTTGTTCTTATCCGTGCTCTTGATTACTTGTTGGTTAGCATGATTGAACCGCTTGTGCCACGTTCGTGGATCTGTTTCTGCTTGCTTTTCCTTAGCCTTGCTGCATTTATCCATAAGCGAGACGCCCAGTATCTCGCGCCCAGCGCCAGTGTAGACATGTGTCCAAAGCCTGTAAAGTCCATTTATCTTGTTGAACTTGATCTTGATGTTTCCCTTCGTTACGTGCGCTATCGATTGTTCTTCGCCATGAAGTGTCACCTTGTACTTACGTGACTGGAAGTAATCGAATGCAATAATGTTGGCACGCGCTTCTGGTACATACCACACATCTTCCAGCTTGCGTTTCTCAATCTTGCCTGTGAGTTCGTTCTGCACGCAGAGTAACACCGTACCCAATCTGCGTTACCGTTGAGATTGTGCCATTCATCATAACTAAGTCCTTGCCTTCTACCGTGTGTACCTCAAGAAAGGATTACACACGTTTGCTTGACTTCCGCTGTCAAGTTTCCATTCGATCACATCTGTAGGAAGTAATAGCTCCTTGGTGCTAGCCTGCACCATGAGGACTGGTATTGGTTCATCTTGTGTCCCTGCACCCCCGGGGTAGTTGGATCGCCATCCACCATATCTACTTTGGTCGTCGCCGCGACCTCCGCGTCTGCCACCGCGCCCACCGTGTCTGCCACCGCGTCCGCCACCGCGGCCTGCACGGCCTCCTCGATTACTTCGTATATAGCGACTTGGGTTTGCCTCCCCACCGTTACGCATGCTTCGCGGACACTCACGCATCCAGTGTCCATACTGGTTACATATTCTGCAAGGGTTCCGCCGCATTGCCTCTTGTAGTGTCTCACGCCTTCCTTGCATGGTAACTTGTCTTATGTTTTGCCGATGCTCTACGTTGTTCATCTGAACCTCACGCCTTGCGTCGCCGCGCTCATTGCGTTCTTGTTCTTCCACATAAATCAACCGGTTCTTGACTTGCCGTAGGCTTACTTTGTTCTCCACTGACAACGACTTCATGCGTGAAAACTCTTTGTAGAGATCCGGATAGACTTCTTTTGTTTGAAACAGTAGTAGCTCTGCAAACTTTTCTTCATCCATGACCTCTCCTGCCTTGCGTAACTCGCCTTCGAGTTGTGTCATCTCGTTAATGTAGTCCAGCATGCGCTCTCCAGGCCTCAGGAAGCGATTGAAAAGTTCCTTCTCCACAACGATCCTATTGCGCGCCGGCATTCCATCGTATTCCGCCATCAACGCATCCCAGAGACGTATGGGATTTCCGTCTCAATAACTTCTTCCATGCGTATCACCACCGCATCTGCAAGACTCCCAACTATCATCGCATGCGCCGCAGCATATCGGCAGTCCCAGGTGTCTTTCATCTCTACTGGCCAATCGAAGTTATATCGTTCCTTGCCGGTGACCAACGCTAGCAATCCTGCTGCATTCAGCTTCGCTCTCATCTTCACCTTATAAACCTTGAAACCTTCACCGTTGAATGGCTCCATGCAAAATTCTTGCGCCATGTTGCGATACATCCGCATCTGGTCACTGTGACCGGCCGTATTCATGTTTCCTTGGCCTGTCAGATTGTCTCGTGCTTCCGCTAATTCTTCCCCGAGTGATCGCTGGATGTTTCCTAGATTCCTTCTTTCTTCTTGATGGGAGAATACTAGAATGTCGAAAGGAGTATTCTCTTCTGCGACCCTGCGGTCCGAGCCCGGCTCGGTTGAACCGCGGTCCCTTGAACCTGCCCCTGTTGGGCTCATAACCTGTTGTAAACTACCTAAATTAGGGTCAGTCGTACCTTGTGTAGGATCTGGTGTACCACTGAGTGTACCCATAATTAGTAATAGTTTAACTCCTAATTAGCACTTGTTATAAGGAAATACGTAAACCCACAACAGGCGGGGCCAGAATGGCTCCGGGGACTCGGTTGGGTGTGCAGGTGAGGGATAATTCAGAACTAACCATCGAGCCCTGCTCGGTTACCTTGGAGTGAGTGCCCTGCACTTCTCCATCCCATTTCTCATCCTGCACCCATACCGCACGCCCTATATATATTAGGTTAGACTATAATTATCTAATACATCTTACCTTTTGTATGTTCTGATCATAGCGGGTTGTCGCACTTCTACCGTTTCCAACAAGGAATGACAGCGAATTATGGATGCTATCCGCACGGGAAAATTCTAAGTCTTTTGATGCGCCAGGTAAAACGCGTCCCGGGAACCCCTTGAAGCATCACAACGTCACCAGCATTAAACTCATTTTTTAGTACCGAAATCACCAAAACGAATCTATAAAAAACACCATCATTACGTGATCCAAATGGTTAACATTCGATTGCAGCACATGTATATCGCCTTTTTCTCGCCTGGATGATTAAATAGAAAACTGACCTAGACCGCCTTCTTAATCCACCCTTCTTCTTCGACGGACTTTGCTTCACTTTCAATCAAACATGGAAGCTATCCAAAGTTTTCGCCATCATCTAGAAAAGCCTCTCCGAAATGTGTGACCCGCGGAGCGACGAGGACTGTATGAAGCGACAAATTCAAGCCGCGGCTACCTTTCTGAGAATCAATTCCGCGACAAGCCGCTTGCGGGCAGTCGCTGGCGGCAAATCGATACAGTTGTAAATGGACGTGAGCTCTTCACCACTATTTGCACCTGTGAGGATTGTAAGGTACTGTGCATACTTTGTAAGAAGTAGTCTCCATCAAAGGCAGTTCCAAGGCAATGACGGACACGACCACCCACTTTCCCAGTGGAAAAAATGCCTTCCGATGTAGTCCATCGAAGCGATCTCAAACGTCCGTTGCAAATAATTGATGCTCGTCGGATTAAGGATGTTGGTGCTCCCGAGGATAATCTGCATCAATACGTTTACCAGCATCTCATTCTTCAAAATCTTCTTCCCTGCAACCAGCACAGTGTCAATTTTTGCGCCCATTCCAGTAATCGTTTCACGGATCACTTGTCTTGCCCTCGATAATAGAAAGAATGCGATGTACTGAAGGCAAAAACGAAGTGTTCATATTAGACCGTGCTCGTCGTTAACACATGCGCTGGAAAACTGCCACGTAAAAGCGTACAAGGACAAAATAATCGGGTACACAATGCCATTAAATCCTTCCAGCGTGGCGAAGGCTACACCAGCAGCATCCGTAGCTCAAAACCGCACCCACAAAATTCACAGCCATGAAGTCATCTTGCCCGGGGGATTTCATTCGTTCGACAAAGATGTCCAATCCAGCGTCAATTCTGTCTTGGGATGTCACGGGCAGCTTAAAGAACGCGTAGTTCTGCAGCTTGTATCCAGTTTATAGCAACAGGAGCTGATAAAGAAATTTCATTTCTTGCTCTTTGCCGACGTGATTCATATTGTGCTGAAAAATAAACTCGAGCGTGGCGGCGATGGATTTGTGACTAGTATAAATGGGTACGCAAGTACGTACGCGCTTGCAAGATTTGCCAGCGCGTAAAGCCTGCGCATTCTGCACAGCCCCCCCCCCCGCCTCCAATCTCTGCCGGTTCCGACAGAGTGTTGGTAGTCCATTTCCATGGACTTTATCTTTGGTCTTCCGCCCGACCATAGGCGGAAGACTGGAATAGTAGTCTTTGTAGACCGTTTCAGCAGGATGGTTCATCTTGCTGCAGTGTCAGCGAATGTCACTGCCGCGCAAACAGCGCGTATATTCGTTGACACGATATTCCGTTTACACGGAATGCCGGAGAACATTGTGTCAGATCGAGATCCGAGATTCACAAGACGTTTCTAGTAAGAAACGTTCTCTTTACTGGGAACGCAGTTGAAGATGTCAACTGCGGACCATCCGGAAACGGATGGGCAAACTGAACAGGCTAACCGCGTTCTTGGAGACATGCTGCGTTCATACGCGCATGTCTTCGAACAGTGGAGTGACTTCTTGTCACTCACTGAGTTTGCGATTAATAACTCGGTGCATGCTTCCACAAAGCATACACCGTTCTACGTGATTGCTTCGAGGCATCCACGAGCCCCGGCTTTACTTGGCGGTACACCATATTTAAGTGGGACAGGCACCAGCTCGAATTTTGAGGGAGTTGGTGCGCAACTTGCAACCACAACTTGCGAAGAGATCGACGAGTTTTCTACTGTTGATACAGTAGCACTCAAGCAGCTTCAGTTGATACTGAAGCTGCATACGAAAGAGTATGTGTCTGCAGCCATTGCTGCAGACAAAAAGGACTGCAAACAAAGCCGTTGATGAATTTGTATTACAGCTTCAAGCCATAATACGCTATGTAAACGTTTCACTTGTTTTTGCTTTTGATAAGCAGAAGCAGAATGCAGACAAGAATGGAAGGAAAAACACAAATTCCTTTCAAAAAGGTGAAATAGATTTGTATTCAACAACTTATTTGCCTACACATGCAATTACAATCTTACCTACACGGAAGTTGCTCCCTTAATTCATTGGACCCTTTTATGGTCCAAAGTGCCAAGGGGAATGCGTATACATTAGACACTCCCGCGGCTATGAGCCTTCACCCAACGGTTTACATTGGAAGGCGCAAGCCATATCTCTCGTCTCCGTCTTTTGACGAGACGCATCCCCATGGCGAATGACGTGCCTCTTCCAGTCTGCCAAAAGAGACTTGTAATCGGTTTCCAACCGATTGTGGGAAGTCTGGAGAGTGTGAACCTCCGACTTCAAACGGTCAATCTCGACCAGCAAAAAAATAATCCAAATTATATATTTATTTTGCTTCTGGTTTTGACAAGCAGAAACAAAATATAGATAAGGATGGAAGTAAAAACACAAATTTCTTTCAAAAAGATGAATTGGTTTTGTTATCAACAACTAATTTGCCTACAAATGCAATTACCCATTTCCCTGCACGGACATTGCTCCCTAAATTTATTGCACCTTTATGGACCAAAGTGTCAAGGGGAATGCCTACACATTAGACATTCCTGCGGCAATGTACCTTCACCAAACTTTCTACGTTGGGAGGATCAAGCCGTACCTCTCGTCTACGTCTTCGGACGAGACGCATCCCCACGGCGAATGCCGTGCTTCTTCAAGTCTCCCTATAGAGACTTGTAATCGGTTTCCAACCAATTATGGGAAGACCGGAGATTCTCAATCTCCGCCTTTTGTCGATCAAACTCGACCAGCAGAAGATCCTTCTTCTGCTGAAGGTCAACGCGAGCGCCCAAGTCTCGTGAATCTCTTCGCGAAGGGAACGATAAGTCCTTACTCAGTGACCCATATCGGCGCTCAGATCAGAACAGTGCCTCTCGATCTTGCGGAGATGTGAACCATGCTCCGCAACAACGACGGTGAGGGAGCTATCAAACCCCGCCTCCCCTGATTGATAATCAGGGGAATAGGCGTTATATTCTCAAGCGCTTGGTTGCGAAGTGCTCGATTCCCTATAAGAAGGGGCAGCGTACCGAGTACTTGGTACGCTGGTTGGGTTACTCTCAAGAGTTTGACTCTTGGGAGCCGATCGAGGTTCTGACGGCTGACGCCCCAGACTTCCTGAAAGAGTTTGAGAAGGATACTTCTCCTCAAACTCGTATGGAGCACCAACAGTAGGTGTTGATGCACGGGGAACATCAACAGTAGGTGTTGATGCGTTAAGGGCATCAATCAGGCCCTTAATCTAGGATGATAATGAGAAATCACTGTACCCCCGCAACCCCTTCTCGGCTAAACGTGGAGCGCCCCTTGGGCAACAAGGGCAGCTGAGATGAGAAGGGACACCGCAATTTATCTTTTCTTTGATGCAGGTATAATTGATAAAATCCATTTTACCTGTACGTGAGTGGTTAAGAAAGCTCTCGCGCATAACGTGGACTCGGTTTACGTCATCATCGGGGCCTTTGTTGTAATTCTCAACAAAGGCATTCCAACTTTGGGTCAGGACGTCCTTATTGTCCCTGCTCTTCCGCGACCCTTTTCGGTTCGTGTAATAACGAACCTGGAAGAAAAGGTCGATAAAGTACAGACGTGTATCCTCTGAACTTCTATCGGAGTTACGTTCACGGATGTCTTCACAGTCATCCAATACGTTGATGTCAAACAACACATACTGACAGTCGCGTTTGCGATGACCGCCACTGTCGGGCATCATAGCCCACGTTGGGGCAAAACCCCCACTCTGTACTGAACATGCGGTTCCGCACGATAAGACGATCCAGAAGTGGCGTAAGCTACTTCCGCCTGATATTTCTTGGCAGGCGGAGCACCACCTGTTCTCATCGAGTCAGCTCCACGACTCGGCAAACATCTTCGATCAGGGGAGCTAGTGAGCTGGCTCCTCTTTCACCTCTTGTAGGAACCGTCGCTGTCATAATCGACACGGTCGGAATACATATCAATGTCATCGTTTCCCGACGAATTCCTAGCGGGTTTAAACTCGCTAGACTTCTTTTAGAGGACACATCCTCTTCCTCGAAGTCGGATCTGCTGTCTCCGAACATCGACGACTGCTTCTTCGCCACCCGTCATTCGGCAGGTATCAACGTGTTAGATGTTGTCCCCTAGCAACATCTTCACGCCCCTGTTTAGATGCTGCTTCAGCAGCATCTACAACTAGAGACAACGGGTCTCTCGGTCTTCCTTCATCTGACGGTGCCGTAGCGGCGTCACTGCTTGTGTTGGGCACCTCAGCAATGGATGATAAAGCGAAGGATTCCTTCGTTTTATCAGCACTGCTCTTATGAGCGCCGCCGCGTGCCTCGACCATGATATCTGGATTCTCGATTTTCGGTTTTAACAATTGATTGTCTTGACTAATAATTGCCACAAATCGATTGGCAATATTAAACTTTAATTAGTGGTCAACCACCTTAAGGGGGGGGGTGCTGTAATGGGGTACCACTACATAAGTGATATTTAGCTATTTCGGATTTACTGTCTGAATGTGAATATTGGATTATAAGCTATAATAATCCACAAGGAAAATCCGATTCGGATGTAAAACCGAATCCAAGAGGGGATCTAATATTACGAGTATTATTAGGTCAGCTTTATATTACATGTCTGTATGATTAGTTTCGGTTTAATTATAGTAATTAGCTCTAAACCACTCATAATATATTCCCTTTTTCAGCATATTTTGTGGAATACCAGGGATACTTCCATCTTTCACTAGAACGACCAATCGATCTGTGCCTCGTTTCGCCTTGTAAGCCAGAAATGACGAAAAAAAATGCATATTGCAGGTCGACACCACTGATGCGGTCAGACCGAAACGTTGAGTCTACGATAAAGAGAGCAACAAGTGAAATACTTCCCCGCTCAAGCATTGAATTACCTCATTACGCTTCGGTTTCATTGCCTGAAAGGTCATTCCAGTTGGGGGGCAATGTGGAGATCTGCGTAAGCAACCCGTAGCATTGCCATGATGCCGACGTTTAGGAGGGCGGGCACTACTTTTCCGACGTCCATTCTGCTCCTCGCTTATCCCGTTACGTGTAGTTCCTGATTCCTTTCTTCCTGCTAGTGTGGTGAAGTGCTCAGAAGTTAACGGACTAATGATGATGGATGCCCGCACCGGATTGGCTGAAATGTCACTCTTAGCCGGATGCCCAGACCGGTCAGTAATAAGATGCAATCTGGGGGCTGCCAGGCGCACCTGCAAGCGGCCGGGCGGCGCCCGGCTGGAAATCAAGTCGGCGGACCTGACAAGGGGCGTGGATAGTCGGACAGGCGGGCTGAGCAGACGGGAGGACTATGGATGTTTGACGGCCGAGGCGCGGATGGCGGACGGCCGAGACGTTGGATTGTTTGTAAGGATTGAGTGAAGGGAGCCTGAAAGAAGAAGATTGTTCTGGTGGATGGAGCAGGCACCCGGGTCGTATGAGAAGCTGCCAAGGAACTGCTAGCGTCAGCGGCCGAGGGGCGCGGATGGGTGGCTATCCGGCTGGGTACAATGTACCATTCGGACTGGTACCAGATGGGTTCGGTGTACCGGCTGGGTTGGTACCATTGAGGGTTGGTGTACCGGCCGGGCGGGTACACAAAGTCGGAGTTAGCCGGGTTACGTTGGGTAAGGTACATGACTGGTCAGCCGTGTTTTTTGAGGTAGGTTACACAAAGGGGGTATTGGACATAGGATAAATCAGTATACGTTTCGCTTTCTTAGACACAAGTCGCTTTTATTGGTTCACGGCAGAGGGCTAACAAGGTCCCCTCTTGCTGTTATTGGTTTGCCGGGGAAGGTTAAGTTAACCCACCGGAAGTCCCCTGACCGGGAGTCGCGGCGACTTCGTATACTCACCTCAAGTCGCCCGTGTTTTGAACACGGTATTAAGTATTGGGAAGTGGTGACATTTTGGCCTTCTGTGGAAGAGTGTGGAGTTGTATCTGCCTCATATACACATTTGGATTCGCCCTTCATTGTTATTGGTTTAGCTGGCCGATTGATTATTCTCGGTCCAGCCGGCACTATACAAACTTCAAGTGTCTTATTGGTTTAGCTGGCCGATCGACTATTCTCGGCCCAGCCGGCACTATACAAAGTTCAAGTGTATTGCCAGACGAGCTCCCCGGTGACGATTTCCGCCCAGGAGCTACCCCTAGTCCTAACCCTCATCTCCCTATTGGACGGATTTACACTTTTCGCCCTAGGGTCCACCAGGAGAGCTAACCACCCAGTACTGACGGGTACACAAGGTGAGCTTTCAACATGCAACATTCGAGCAGTCGCGATCAAGCGGATGGAAGCGACCGATCCAGCCGGCCGGAAGCCGGATCGGATCATGACTCGGATGGACGGAGTACCCCCTCCGGTAGTCAGTCGTCTGGGACCCCCGTGGGTGTTCGCGTCTCAGGAAGATTTTCTGAGAGCGACTACACCACACTAGTCTATCGGTGCATTACAACACCGCTTCCATTAACTTGGGCGTCGCAAAAGGGAAACGAAAATACACCGCCGCATACATATGGACCACAAAAAATGGATTGGAAAATCGTTTACACACGAGATGCCGATTCCGTTCCTTCGAAAATGATGGGCAAGACCAAATGTCAGTGAACCCAAGGAATAAGACGAGCCATCACTTGGAGTAGGAGAATCCATATTTTTTGAGGTCGGGACATCGACTGGTTCAAGTTTATCAGCCGCATCGCCTGCACTGAGCTATCTAAGGTCTTTGAGCGAATTAGCTCAGGCCATGTTGCGGCCTAGTACAGAGAGCGAGATGGATCTTGCTAAGAAAGATGCGGTGTGAAGGAAGGCACTCCAACGCCTGGTAAATTGGGTCTCGAGTGCACGGTTGAAACGCATTCACTGCCAGTAGTGATGCCGTTTTTCGAGACAGTCTTGAGCAACCCGCAAACGCAAACACGACAATCTGAGTGAGTTATCCACCCAGATCTCTTGCTTTTCCTGTCAACTAATGTTTGCTTGTTGTTCTATCTCACAAGTCCGCAGTGCAGACAAGAAATAGCACGACAATTTATTTGTCCGTCGGCAACGCGACTGAAAGCGAGTACGCGCCGGGAATGTCCGCGTGTTTACGATGGAGCCACTGCATGGTGAAAAATGTCAATATGCTTGAAAATAGCGTGAGTACAACTTTCGTTGCTGATAATAGTGGGGCTTGATCCCACGAAATCGTCACGTGTGTGGACGAGTATTCGTGTAGAAAGAGAGATACAGCTTTTCCAGAAATTGTCGCTTGCGTTGACTCACGACATTCTTATTGAGTGTATAACAGCGCACCAAGAGCGTAAATAGCGGGCTGGTCATGTCGGAGAAAAAGACTCGATTGGTCATTTCGTGCTGACTCCAAAATATGAACAACGCGGTTAAATTCGATAACTGAGCAGTGATCAAAAGATTTAATGAAGCTTTGCAGAAAGCTTTTGACACATGGTGGCTTCTTGATTTAGTTTAAGAAACAACGACAACAATCGATAAGCAATGTATTTCCACGCCATGGAAATTCGTTGGACGCGCTTGAAGCAATACAAAATAAATTACTTACGAACAAGGTAGAAAAAAAGGAAAGACTAGGGAGGGTGGGACTACTTTTTTAAACTCGATAAAGCCAAGCACTATCTCGGTTTATCACGCAACCCCACGCAGCTGTAGTCTGTGACTTGCGATGTTTTGGGTCGTCAATCCCGCCGCGCCAAGTTCAATTCGAAATTACATGGACTTACCCTTTCATGACAAAGTGTATCAGAAACTGGACGGTCGCGAGCTGTCATTGATCTATTAGCGCTTGAAACTTCAACCTCTACCTGTAATGAGGTGGCAATAAGTCGCTGTAACTTCAGCGATTTACCATAGTCAGAACTGTTAGTGCTCAGATCAAGTTCAAAAGCAGCTTCCATCGTATCAAGTTCAAGAAGAAGTCGTAAGAGCTAAAATAAACTTGAAATTTTGTCATCCAAAACCAGACGTCGAACCATTCTTTAAACACCTTGTCGTATACGTAACAATCTGGCGTACGATCAGTGTACTGTCGATCACCACACTAAGAGGAGCAAAGTCGTCCACCATAAGCTTTTGAGTAATAGTATGAGTTTTAGACTTCAAAGTAGCTCGCGTCTGAGCTTCCTGAAAAAGTTGAGTCTCAAGTTGAAGAGCATTTGTCGTTCTATGTAAAGGCTCCTAGGAAAAGCCTCTTGGATCGGTGCATTATCACGTTGCTGGCAATCAGTTTTCCAAGTAAATACATTGGTCGCTAATACCTCTAGGTCGGATCCATCTTTTTGGAATGATGGATACTTGAAGTACTTTGGAACGTGGACATCTGGCGCTCTCAGGTTTTGGCTCGCGAACTTCATATTTAAGCGCAATACTTGGTTTAGTAAAGTTTTCGAGGGGAATGTTAGCAGAAGAGTCTTTGTCAATACGCATAGCGTCGGAAGGTAAACCACTACGTAGTGTTATTTCCAGTTTCTCAAACACGACACCGATTTCGTCCATAGGTAAATGATTTTTTGTCGCACAAGAAGTAATCGATCCCAAAGAATAGTTAAGGTGTGTTTGCCCTTGAGCGAAATTGTGCCAGCGCTGGCTACTTTCTGCATCATGTCGTTTTACTTCCACATCATCTCGAGTTCGTCCGAACGCAGGTTCACTTTTGGAGAAACCTAGCGTAGCATCACCATTGTCTGTGTCATTATCACTACTGCTACTATAGCTCCAATTCTTAAATGCGTCAGTTCCAAAGGTCTTTTCCTTATTTCTATTGCCGTCAGTTTCCAATATACTGCGATTTTATAGCACCGAGAATATTGGAATGAGCCGTGATTGGTCCTCTTCATCAAGGCGAGGCAGGTGTTTAAAGCCACCCAATTTCAATGTCTCCAATCCATCTTCCCCTAATGGTGCAGCATTATATGTACCAAAGTTACATCTAATGCTGCATCACTCAGAGCTGGTTGACATTTAGCGAGGCAGCAGGGCACATCATGGAGCTACTCGTGATCGGTATATCTGAAAAATCAACTCCTAAAATCTGTCATTCATGAAGTAACAATATCCCTTTGACCCATATTCAGTAGTATTCTCACAGGGCTCTGTAATCGAACGAGTTTACGTTCAATTTCGTGCATCAAAACCCACCAAATGGCTAGCTCTTTCTGTGGTCACCTACGCCACGTCCTCGAAGCGGATCAGCCGTGAATTCTTCGTCTACATAACCAATTTGCATGAGACCAGTCCAAAGAAGTTTCACCTCAAAGGACCACAGACCAAAAGAAGCAGATATACTATTTTAAGCGAATTGCACAGTGGGAAAATGCTCCAATGCTTTAATCTTTAGAGCATTAACTTTCACTTCACCACCGACAATTTCCAACGCCAGGTTCACATCATTCTTATAGTCTTGGTTCCACCATGGTATCATCTCTGCATTAGGGTCACGTACACGCGTTTTCCTCCCATAACCGCCACTGCAACTCTCCAGCTCAATCAACGATAATGTTAGTGCCGCGTCTTGACAAAGTTTGCGCTTACGCAAGACGCTTTTTTTATTAAAATACGTTGGCAATGAGGAATTATCTGTCGATCATTCGATTGCAAGCAAGATCGACGCGAATTTCAAAATGATTGCCGAGCAAATGGATCGGGAAAAGCCCGAAGAAGCACCACTGAAAAAAGGGTATTTTCCTCGCGAGTTAGGGGCTTATACTGAGCGTGCTCTGTCGCAATATGTTTTTGATCTATGGGAATACTACGAAGAAGCGTTTGAAAATCCTGCCAAAATGCCCATCGCACCGTCCCTCAAGTTTACGATTTCCGTGCCATTTGTTCTGATTGACACCGTCAAAGACTTTGTAGACGTAGATATTTAGGCCTGTTGATTTCGGTGTCGCCAACGAAAGATCCAGTCAAACTTGAGCGTAGAGTCTCAGCTGGCGCAACATTTTTTTGCTGCTATAGATCGTAATCGTCGTCCCCGCTAAAAGATAATAGAAGTGAACAATCCGAGTTGTGCGAAGTGGTGAACGGTTAGGCTGGATACTCTGAAGACGCTTTGAATGTGTATTGCGCTTCGGCATGAACCACTTCCATTTATCCGTCATGTCTTCAACATTGCAATGCACAATTTGATTCCGTGATATGCCTCGGAGACGATGTTAATCAAGTCGATCAATTTTATAGGTCTCATTGCAGCCATGATGCACAATGAAGTACAAACAGCGCTATATCTATCAACTCGGGAAGAAATGATGATATTCAAGAGTCAGGGGGAGACGTTGCCATGACCAATGCTCTTGATCTTAAAATCGTCTCAAAGCTTTGCGTGCACTTCGAGCTTACATGGTTACGTTACTAGGAGAACAACGTTCAGTCAACTTAAGAAAATAGGACATTACGCAGTACTTGAGAACACTTCTGCTTGCTCCGAATAGCATCGTCCTACACCAAAGGTTATGTCATGACAAAGCTAGGATCGAATGCCACCATTGCAAGAAAAAAGCATCTGCAAGCAAAACATGGCAGGTTAGTATATAGGAGGCTTTGTAGAAAATTATAGTCAAAAGAATGACCCCGGCATTCTTTCGGAGAAGCCTTTGACGCTCTTTGCGATCCAAAGTATGTTTAACGAACACTTTAAGCCACCACAAAGATATCAATGTACGAGCTGTAAGTGTCAATGCACCGTATCATTCAAGACAATTGGCTTACCATTCAAAAGTACGCACTTTTGCATCCATGTTATTTTGTACGTACATAGTTACCAAGAAATGCGTCGTCGTCCGGTAGTTCGCGATTTCAAATTCTCGTGGCGGCCTTTCTTCAAGTCTGGACACTCATGCAAAAAGATATATTTTATTATTATTATTATTTATTTTTTTTATCAATTAAATTAAAAATAATAAAAATATAATATATATATTGTGCGTTTCAATTGAATTGCGGGCATAATTCTGTCAGCAAATCTTTGTTTGATTTATCACAAATTTCGGATTTTAGCGTTGGTAAAATTAGCATGATAACTATAACTCTACACCTAAAACCGTTGCGGGTAGTCACAAATTTACACGAGAATTACAGAACTACTATTACCGGTAAAAATAATTAACACGACTACCTGGCGACGAGAGTCAGGCAAAAGTGTTAGCCATTGCATCCATATTGAGACGGTGTGGCGGTTGCTGTTTGCGATCGGATGCATTCCTGCTGCGGTGATCTGCTACTATCGTATTACTGCTGAATAGACAGAGGATTATAAAGCAGTGCAAGAGTGTGATGCTGCCGTCACTCGTGCTGGCGCTCAGAAGAAGGCCCGTATTTCATTCATCCTTCGCCACTACTGGATCAGTCTCCTTGGTACGGCGGGTACGTGGTTCCTGTTTGACATTATATACTACGCCCAGAATCTCTTCTCGGCCAGCATTCTTTCAGTGGTTGGCGTAAAAAACTCGTCTCGAACAGGTGACGACAATGAATGCATTTGTAGCGTTGCTCGCTTTGCCCGGTACTATGTAGCCATCTTTTTTATCAACCGTCTCGGTCGCAAGATGATGGCGTTGTAAGGTTTCTTCTTTATGGGCGTGCTGTGTTTGGTTCTAGCCATTTGGTGGCCCGACCTGCAAGACCAGACTGTACTGTTCATCATCCTTTACGGCTTGACACTTTTCTTTGCAAACTTTGGCCCCAACACAGCAACCTTTGTACTCCCGACTGAGATGTACCCGGCCCCGATCCGCTCGATGTGTCATGGCTTCTCTGCCGCATGTGGAAAAGCGGGTGCCGCCATTGGTTCATTTGGTTTCTCGATCTGTGTCGAAAACAAGATTTTCGGCTACTCTGGCGCTTTCTACACGTTCTGTGCCATCGCTTTTGTGTCGATGTCGCTCACGTGGTTTTGCGTGTTCGACAGCCAATCACTCCGACAATATTTGGCTTATTTCGTATGGAATAAATTGACACACATTCCTCTACATGACGAGGAATGATGTCTGACCGCCTCAACATATTTTCCTTTACGCGTTTAATTGCCACTTCCCGTGCAGTAACAGAAATAATAAACAACATGTTCATTTTGTTAGCAACAGACTTTATCATCCTGTTTTAATAGTCAACGACGTCACCATTCCACTTGGTCTTTAAAACTTCTCTCTTAAATCCTTTGACCACAAACTCAATTGATCCATATTCGAGCAATTCAATTCCAGTTCATTAGGCTTAACCAATGCGACTGCCGCTAAAAGATCACAGCCGCTCTATATGGAAGAGAAACAATCAAATACACATCTTACTCCGTGATAACAATCATATCTCAAATGTTTCCAAACATACCGCTTTACGATATACTTCTGCTAGCAGCCGCCAATTTTCATCACTGTCACCGGTTCCAAAAATATTCGCAACAGCGTCGCAGCCCCCTTGTGACGTCTCGCGTGCCTTCGGAGTTTAGTGGCGGCATCAAATCGGCGATAGTTGTCACGTCCCAGAAAATAGACCACGTTTGAAGGGCAATAGGCGCGACAGGAACTTTGGACACTTAAAGGTCTGGGCTGCAAAATTATGAGTTTGAATGTTAAATTTCTGGTAAAAGTACATGTATCAATATATTAAAAAAGTCGAGATATTGAATGCAGAATTGCACGGACCAGTGTTGACCAAAACGTGGTCAGGTGCCAGACATTGCTGGATTGGTGAGTAGCTACCCGCCAATCTTTCAACTCTTGGCCTAAATCGTTGTGTGGGCGACATAATTCATGATGCTTAGACATCTTAAATCCGTGTTAGAAAGAATTGTCAGCGCAGTATTTTTTTGTTCACACGTCACATACAAAGGGTAATTTTCGCAAAATAAGGTAATTTCCGCCAAAAAATGTGAAAGGCACAATAAACTTAAAATTACATAATTTTAATTTCTTATATTATGGTTTTTGAAACAATTTGTTTTATACTTTTTCAATTGTAGCTGTAACTTCAGCTATTTTTGTAATATATTCTACGAATACAATTTAACTGCGTCTTGAGTACGAGCGGTGCCAAATCATCTGCTAATTCTCCCTCCACAGTGACACACACTGTGTGCAATCCAACGTTTTCAAGGCGAATGTCCTGTACATAGTAGACGCCATTGGGGAAGTCGATACTCACTCTTTCATTGAACACCACTTTGTCTTCATTCTGGATAGTTACACACAAGTAACTTGATCCGTACACCATTTCTGAACATGTTGACACCAGAGCCCCTACGATTCATATGCATTATAGATATATGTGCATTGTCCAATTGTTTCCATTTACCGAGTCACGGAAGCCCTTTTAGATTTGCTGCACGTCATCCATTCCGAGCAATATTTCTTGCAGGACGATGCATGTTATGGCTTGCTATGTGTGCAACTAGCATTGACCGTACTTTTTCATCCATGAGTCGAACATGTGTTTAATCACTTAATTCGACTACACTTCTGTCGTAGTCGTTGTCATCGCCATTGTTCCACACCTGAACTTCTTGGAGCATTGGACGGATTGCACCCAACGAATGAGTTTCATCTTCCGCGGTCTGGTGGTTGATACAAAAATTGTGGAGTCGCATGCACGCGGGATTCACAATCTGACAATGGCGCAACCTTACACATAGCGGCCGTTTCAGAATATGCTACTTGTTGACCAGTAGTCCAAACGCCATTTCGACTCTGATTCTGAGCTGACTTAAATAGAAATTGTAGTTGTCTTGTTCTGGCTGCCCTTGGACTTGCGCTTTGTTGAATGGTGTAATAAGGAACTGCCCCTGCACATATGCATTGTCACCTATAACGAAGTAGCTCCCCTTAATAGTCGTTAGAAACTTGCTTAGATGCCAGCGCTGAAAAGCAAGCAAATCATTCATTCCACCAGGCGAGTTAACCGTGAACGAGGCAAATTGCGATCGATGATCCGCGCATGCATTAAGATCATATTTCTGATAGTGACCTGAAAAGAAGCTTGTAACAAGTCCACACTCACTTTTTCTTGGCACACGAATGGGGCATAGACAACCATCGATGGCACCAATACATCCTTCAATTATCCCGTTGTCGCTCTGCTGACGAAACCGTCTGCCGCCAGCATCATCTCACTTGGAGTTGCAGGAAAATGAGTTCGAAGGGCCTCGGCATCATTGATTGCATACATCACTCGATAAACAATTCGATAAAACGCCGCACGACTAACACCAGCGATCACACGAACGTGATGATGGCTTCCGCCGGCAAGCCATGAAAGACGACACTGTAGCATGCCTGCCGGCGAAACTGGTGGGGCACCTGACGCTCGGCAGACTGACTGATCATAGTCGATGTGCAAATATGGACCGACCACACGGAGAAGCGTTTCAGACTATATGTAACTCATCCTATAGTACCGACGAAACTCTGATTCGTGGAGAAGGTTTTCTGCATGTCGAGGCCAAGATATTTGCTCCGCACCTGAATTTTTTTCTTCCTGTAGAGTAGTCGTTGCTGTACATTGATAAACGTAGCGATGACGATGATCATGCAAGAAATGTCATCGTCTGTAGCTCCACAAAACCTCCGATTCGTATCCATTCTTGCAGAATAATATATTCACGTAAACGAAGCGGCCTTTTATTTATTTTGACAGTAGTACTATTTCTGAGTAAATCCTGGAGACAGCACGTCCTTCACAATGGTGACGGGACGTCCTTCAAGGCTGTAACTGTTCGATGCTCACAGTGACGGCGATAAATTGTTTTTGGCTATAATAGCGGTGAACACTCGGTGACGTAAACCATATTTGAGTCGACCTGTGGTGGAGCCGATTTCCAAATCCATGACCGAAGTCGTGGGTGGAATCCGGATACCCACTGGCCTGACGACCAACTTCGGAGGGTACTCCGTGACCTGATCAGCATCCGAATCAGATGAATCACCACTGTGATGACTGATCTGATCCTCCCGGTCATCTGGCCGGTCTTCATGCTCGTCAGGATCTATGTTTAACTTCATCTCACCTTGTGTACCCGTCGATCGGGGCTGATTACACCCACTTAGGTGGACTCGGTGACGAAAAGGATGATCTTGATCAGGTCGGAGGGTTTGACCTTCTCGAGACGGGGGGTGTCCTCGGGTGGAAATCTTCGCCGGAGAACGGGTTGGGGTCGACACTTATTCAGTATCTAGGCGCTGATCAGGAAAGTTCGTCTGATCAGGCCAGCCAATGAGAGAGAGATATAACGGAACCAAGAAAATGCGATGAATCCACGATCTTCCACAGTAATCCACAAACGTTATCTCCACAAAACCTTTACCAATGTTGTTAA
Source organism: Sclerospora graminicola (assembly GCA_001887855.2). NCBI lineage: Eukaryota > Oomycota > Peronosporomycetes > Peronosporales > Peronosporaceae > Sclerospora > Sclerospora graminicola. Next base: position 37,057 of record MIQA02000776.1, on the reverse strand, counting down.
CGTGTTCCAAACACGTGCGCGTTGCGGGTGAGGTTAGATCACCTAAAACAAACCCGTCGGGGGTCTTCCGGTAAGCCAAAATGCGTCTAAGCGCGTCTTAACCGGGAAATAGTTGAGCAAGAGGGGACTAATCAACCCTGTGCTCCCAATGACCGCACACGTGGCGGAGCGACTCTTTGTTTTAGGGGGAAAATCTAAACCTGTTATTATATATGCAATGTCCTATACCTGTGTACCATACATCAACTCATGCCTGACCTTTACTTCGTCGCACGGTTGCGTAACACCCTCTTGCCCATCCTGGCTGCACCTTCAAGCTGACCTGTACCGACTCTGCCCTGATCACGACCCGACTCTTCAAAAGATCTTCGACCCATCCTGATCTTCAACAAACGACCTTGAAAACACTTGAGACCTGCTCTTCAGCACTTGTTCACTTCGTATATAGTCCAACCAAACCGAGAACTTACTTGCCCTTGCATATCAACGCTGATCAGGGGCTGATCATCCCTGATCACGATCGCCATAGTGATCGACCAAGTGATCAGGTGGTGATCAGGCTGATCAGCCCTTGATCACCTCGGGAACGCTCTGGGTCATCATCATCACAACTCAATTCATCTTCCAAACCACGCTTCCGATCTTTATACCCCGTCAGGACAACCATACACCACCGATCTCGGCTGATCAGGCCCGATCAGGCCTGATCAGGCCTTGCCACGTCATCTTCGGACCAACCAAAAGTTCACATCACTCACACAACCTGTCACTCCACATGCCCGATCTTCATTTCTCATCTGATCTTCATCGCTCGGGCATGACAGACCGATCAGGCCGTAGCTTCGTATCATAGTCAGCTTCAACCATTATACCAATCAAAAATCGGCTGGTCACCTGCCCTTGATACCTCATGTCACCAGTCACTCTTTCTTATTTCATCCACGTGAACTCCACTTAGTGACTGTAATACCGATCGTGATCGTGATTTCCATCATTCCGCCAGTGCCTGGGACTGGGCTTAACGACCATACTTGGCTGATTTCTCCACGTCGTGAATATCCGTTGGCCACCACCTTTTCTTCTTAATCGGGATCAACCTTTTCCCACCCATCAACCGTCATATGTTGATGGGTGTTCCATCGTCATCAATCAACGGCCATGTGTGGTCCACTTCAGTCCCAATATTTTCCGATCGCTTCACCACAGAATTGACGGCCGGCTGGGGAGATGGGCGGCTCTGCTGTCTCAGTGGTCCCTCGAAGTGATTAAGTGTACTAAAGGGGAAGAAGAAATACTGGGCACACTGGCTGCCAGCGTTACCCCCAGGGCAGAAGTGGAGGAAGCACTGATAGCGATCGCACCTCGGAAGCAGCCTCGACAAACTATCGTATTACCGCCGCCAACAGTGGGACCCACGGAGGAACTAATGGTTTTGAGTTTCGATGGGTCGGCGAGTGTAAAGAAAGGGGTCGGGGCCTACAGTGCCATTGTGTGGAAGCTGCCCGAATGGAAAGTGGTAGCGGCCGCCTCGGATTTCACGCCTGGCATTACGGTGAACGAAGCGGAGTATAGAGGGCTGTTGCTTTGCCTAGATCTGTTGGCTGGCCGGACACAGGGGCGGATCATCATATGCGGTGATTCCAACCTAGTGATCCGGCAAATCACAGGAGAGATAGATTGTAAGGCGCCACGGCTGAGACTGCTGAACGATCGGGTCATGTCCGCCCTGCGGAAATGGCCGGAACATGAACTGTTACATGTCAAACGAGAGTGGAACAACAGCGCAGACCATCTGGCCACCTTGGCCATGCGAGACCAGATCGGTCTCACCATTTCAGATCCAGGATTGTTGGACGGATTGGCGGAGATGAACAAGCTACCGGAGATAATCAAACCGGCCACTAGAGACGAGGACCCCTCGCCCGGATCCAGCCGTCCCGTGGAAGAGGAATATGGTGACCGTGACTGGGACGAAGGTGTTCACGCCCGATCGGACCAAGAAGTGCCCTGCAGCAATGGAAGGTCGCTCTAGGCGGATTCCCAACCAGGGCGGACGAGACTAACCACGGTTGGTAGTCAACCGTAAATGTTTGGAGTGGGAACGAAAGAGGAACGGATGGATATATTAAAAGAGAAATGAGAGAAATAAAAGAATTAAAGCAAGCCCGACTACTCATCCCCGTGGATGACTGTACTTGCCGTGGAGCCGAGTCACCCGAAGTCCAGGGTGGTCGGAGGGCCGTGCGCGGTATTGATTGCGCCAAGGATCTTGCTGGTCAATGGCCGCCAAGGATTTGGAAAGGGAGGTGGTCTGATCCAGCGCACCTAGGCCGGGATACCCCGTCCCTCCTTCCGCTGCATTTCCGCTCCTGCGGTTTGGTAGATGGAGCATGAACGGGAAGAGAAACATGTCCAAGTCACAGTTACCATCCCGGATACCCTCCATGATGAACGTACACAGACGAACCCACGCTTCGGAAGCTCGCCCCCGACGATTCTTACGGGCAAGAGAGTACCTGCGGAGGGATTCGTCCACTCGCTTGTCCTCTGCAGAGATGTACAGGAAGTGGGTAGACTCCCAGATGGCCCAAGCGTGAGCCACGGTGAAATCATGAAGTCTCGCCTTGAATTCCGTGAACCATGGGCTGGATGGAAGCCCCATATCCGGCATCTTGGTGTTCAGGATTTTCCAAGGTTTGGTCTTCATGAGTGCGTCGATGGCGCCCGATCCCATCAGGTCAGGGTTCCAAGTCTCTGAGGATGGCGTCTTGTGAGATCGAGGGAACAACCAGAGAGGTGGACGGGATAGGGAGTGAGCGAGCTGGGAACTGGAGATATCAGCTAGACTGGTATTGCTCAGTTGCTCGACTGGCCAAGGTAGGATGGCGGACCGATCCGCCCCACTGGGGAAGCGCCCGCCCGATAACCACAGAAGCGGAAGTTTGGGAAAAGAGGGCGCAGGGGGTAGAGCACTCTTCCGGACCTTAGGTTTGGCTGCCGGTCGGGGGGTCGACGTGTGGGACGTGACCCGGCCGGGGTTGATCGCCGTTTTTTGGCCGGAGTCTGGGAGAGAGGTTCTGCTGAATCACTCAGGTCGGGAGGAGTCAACCACTGATCAGGGATGTCCTCGTCGTTGTCTTCCACTTTTTCCTCGGCCACTCCGTTGGAACTCGAGTTACGCGCGACCGGAGCGGCCGGGGTGTCGACGATGCCGGGAAGCAAGGATGGGTCGGACGGCTCATGTTCTCCGGAGCCAAAACCTGCCGGCGGCGGAGTCTGCAGATCGATGATCTGATTGGATTCCATTTGACCCGTCGTTCGCCCACCGGAACTGGAAAGGCGGCGACGGGTATCCGCGCGAGAGCGGGATAACGCAACACTGACTCGCTGGGCCTCGTAATCCTCGTCTTCTTCGTCATCATCATAGATACACGAAGGGGAGGATGACCCTGAGTCCGAGGAAGAATCGGGCGACGCGGCCGCTGGCCCAGAAGGGGGCGCGCCGCTGACCCGGATGGGGCCACGGCCGCTTCGGATTCCGAGTCCTCTTCAGAGTTAGAACGGGGGGTGAGACCGGTTCTACCGGGGGTGTATTGTGGAGATGGAAGAGGGGACCGTTTCGCGAACAAGCTGTCATCACTTTCCGACCCGAGCTCTTCCCCGTCGCCCGACTTGTCCGGAGGACACTGGCGCGAGGGTGGGGATTCGCTCGGCTTCCTCTTCTTAGGCGGGTTAGCACTGGCCAAAGGAGGGCTAGAGCCGGCCGGACGTTTTTGGCCCCGCGATCCTGCCGAGGCGGACGAAGAGTCTGGACCGGCAAGGGGCGAGTCGGAGCCGGCGGGAAGTTCCTCAGGTTCCGACTCTGTTGCAGCGGGCAACGGGGTTGGGTTCGGCGGAGAAGTCTTCCACTGATCCACCATCCCCAAGACAGACAAGACGGATTCCCGTACATTGGGAGGAGCTTGCAAAAGGGGACCGGCCTGGCTCCGAGTCGCCTCGAGCTGGTCTTGAGCTTCACACAACAAGGACCTAAAACGATCCTCTTTATCCAGCATGGCATGGCAAACACGGTCCGCCCGAGCCAGTATAACATGGGCGTCGGAATTCTCTTGGCGAGCCTGGTATAGCTCAGACCGCAACTCCTGCTGCCGAGAAGTGGCTTCCTGCAACTGCCGCTCCAGATCCGAGATTTGGCGAAGGGCCTGGGCGTGGGAGTCGCGCAGGTGGTCTCGGTTGTCCCGCACTTTATCCAGGTCTTGGGACACCTGGCGGAGCCGGGTACGAAGGTGCGTAAGTTCCCGAGACATGTCCGGAATTTTAGCAGACTGCTGCTTCAGCTGTTCCAGCTGTTGAACTGCGGAGCGACAAGAAAATAAGGGCTGTAAGCGACTGGGCCACAACGTAAGAGGAGATGAGGCACTTACGCTGAAGCTTAGATCGTTGGACCAATTCCCGATTGGCAGTCCGGAGAGGCTCGACGACGCCTTCCAACATGCGGAGGCGGTTTCGCCCTTCCGTCAGAATGGCGACTTGACGCTCGAGATCGGCCACCTGTTTCTGGAGATCGATTGTTTCGGGAGATGGACCCCGAACGGCAGCTTCATCGGACCGGCGGTTGGCAGCAGCGAGTTGTTGGACCAAGCCAGCTTGGATATGCTCCAAGCTATCCACTTGGGCAGTCAACATCTCCAGCCTTTTCTCCATCCCCGCCGTTTCGGAGATGGGGGCGGATGGCGCTGCAGCTTGCTGTAGAGCGTCCGTAAGCTGACCCACAATGGCCCTGAGGCGGGCGACCTCATCCTCCGCTGTTTTGCGACTGAGTTTCAGCTCAGCGACACGGGGGTTCAAGCGGTCCAGCATCGCGTAAGAAGTTTTGAAGCTCTGAGACAGAGCTTCATAGTTGTCCTAACAAGATTGAAGCTCCGCCCGAAGGGAAGAGACGACGGCCTTCAATCCATCTCGGTCGCCGCAAACCTGGCCGTGGACGCGGAGCGCAGCCTCGGCGTCGGCGGTGGACAGCACCAGATCGGGAGTGCGGGACGATTTCGGCGGTTTGCGATTTCCACCCCGCTGGCAGGCGAGTCGTCGTCCACGAGAACGAGACGACAGACGTTGGCCTTGTCAATTTGCAAGACTGGAGGTATACCAAGATAATGTCAGCATTGGTGGACGTGCTTGCCAGCCGGTGGGGAGACCGACCGGGTTCACGGAAATGTTATAAATTAGTGGGGCGACGTACCAAAGCGAGGCATGGATGAGCGGTATCAGGTCAAGTGAGTTCGAGTGAGATCGTGCCCCAACCGTTGTGCGGCCGTGACGCGACTCAGGGGCGGCTGTGATGAAGCGACTTATGAAATAATGCAAAGTACTTTCCAAAGGGCGCATTCTGATTGGCGGAAATACGGACCAAGGGCGCGGGCACCGGATAGTCGCCGCCGAGGAAGTCTACAAGCGGCCGGGCGGCGCCAGGCTGGAAATCAGGCTGGTGGACATGACAAGGGGCGTGGATAGTCGAACAGGCGGGCTAAGCGGACGGGAAGGCCACGGATGTTGGACGGCCGAGGCGGCGGGTTGTTTGCAAGGAATGAGTGAAGGGAGCTTGAAGGAAGATGATTGTTCTAGTGGATGAAGGAGGCACCCGGATCGGATGAGAAGCCGCTAAGGAGTTGCTAGCGCCAGCGGCCGAGGAGCTCGGACGGGTGGCTATCCGGCCAAGCCGGCCGGGTACAATGTACCATTCTGACTGGTACCAGGTGGGTTCGGTGTACCGACCGGGTTGGTACCATCGGGGGTTGGTGTACCGGCCGGGCGGGTAAACAAAGTCGGAGTTAGCCGGGCTACTTCAGGTAAGGCACATGACTGGTCAGCCGTGTTATTTGGGGTAGGTTACACGAAAGGGAGTATTGGATATAGGATAAATCAGTATACGTTTCGCTTTCTTAGACGCAAGTCGCTTTCATTGGCTCACGGCAGAGGGCTAACAAGGTCCCCTCTTGCTGTTATTGGTTTGCCCGGGGAAGGTTAAGTTAACCCACCGGAAGTCCCCTGACCGGGAGTCGCGGCGACTTCGTATACTCACCTAAAGTCGCCCGTGTTTTGAACACGGTATTAAGTATTGGGAAGTGGTGACATTTTGGCCTTCTGTGGAAGAGTGTGGAGTTATATCTACCTTACATACACATTTGGATTCGCCCTTCATTGTTATTGGTTTAGCTGGCCGATTGATTAATCTCGGTCCAGCACTATACAAACTTCAAGTGTCTTATTGGTTTAGCTGGCCGATTAACTATTCTCGGCCCAGCCGGCACTATACAAACTTCAAGTGTATTTCCAGACGAGCTCACCGATGACGAATTCCGCCCAGGAACTACCCCTAGTCCTAACCCTCATCTCCCTATTGGACGGATTTACACTTTTCGCCCTAGGGTCCACCAGGAGAGCTAACCACCCAGTACTGACGGGTACACAAGGTGAGCTTTCAACATGCAACATCCGAGTAGTCACGATCAAGCGGATGGAAGTGACCGATCTAGCCGGCCGGATGCCGGATCGGATCATGACTCGGATGGACGGAGTACCCCCTCCGATAGTCAGTCGTCTGGGACCCCGTGGGTGTTCGCGTCTCAGGAAGATTTTCTGAGAGCGACTACACCACAATAGCAAGTACGCATTCTGTCGTAGAAAACACCGACTGTAATCGGATACTCGCCACTTATCTGGTAACTTTTAGCCCGAATTGTCTTTGTTTCTGGCGTGAAGTAATTGAGCCCTGGTGTTTTAGCTCCAGGCGGCTGACTGAAACGTAGATGTCTCTTTGAAGCATGGTGCTTATAGACATCAGCGTATCATTACTACCCCACGATGATCTCGGGATCGTATCCTTTACTTTGGAACTACTCTTCGCGAAGTCAGCTAGATATTCCTGGAATCTTTTCTTTGATTCCTTAGGTGATATCCGAGAGTACCCACGTCCCAATTCAATTGAAGTCATTTTACGCCCCTCCGGTGAAAACTTTACATCGAAATCCATTAAAGCTCTCGCCACACATCCCTCCTTAAGGTGTTTTGTCATTGACTCTAGCAAGTCCACGTTATCCTTTAATTTTTCTGAGCACATCAGAGCTTGACACACAGCGTATAGTTGGCAGTTGCCTGTTGCTGGCGTCGACGTGGGCTTGAGGCCCAGTAAATTTACCACATTTTCGATTTACGATAACTCCGATTGTGACACGTCCCTAAGTCTTGCAGGTTTGAGAGGGCGAATCTGCCCTTCCTCACTGTCCATTGTTTTCATCACTTCAGTAAGATATGTCTTAGCCCTGCCTTCCAGCATGAGTAGGGTACTGGCTTTCTTCTGAAGAGTTTACGCCTGTTTCTCCCGTTCGATCTTCCTTTCCTGCTTTTCTTTAATCTTCTCCTGATTGGTCCGCTTTTGATCCTTTGTCTCCTTTGAAATTTCTACTCCATGTGGACCACTCAACTGTCGAGGTTGAGGAGCTTCTGATTTCTGGATTGCCGCCTTTAAACTGGACGCTTATTTTGGAGGGGGCGTCTTTTCCTCCTCTTCTCCGTACTGACTGGCGTCTCCAGCCCCTCTTCCTTTCTTCCTTGAGACTGTAACCCAGTCCAAATTTACCTGCTGCCCCCGTGTCCTTTTATGGCCTTCAAATGGTACCGTTTTGGCCTCATTGACATCACCTATCTCCACACCTTTCCTTGGTGTGACTTGATGAACAGTTCGTGTGTTCTCTCGCCCCTTGCCATCGTCCTCTTGGTCTCCTAGCTTTGCCTCAGTGGTTGTCTCCAAATGTTGACTTTCTCGTACGGATTCCACACGCTTTCGCAACTCCTCCATGCTACGAAAGGTAGTGACTGGAGGAGCATACTGCTTTATTTCTTCCATTTTAACCTAAATGCAATGGTTTCTAACCAGTTCCGCCAAAGGTGTCACACATTTCCCCATAAGATGCCTTAACTCACCACATCGACGGCATTGTTGTCGCCCTCGCATCGATGGATGTTCCACAACAATCATTGTATGACCCCAGAGAATCCGTTTGATACCTCGTAAAGCCGTTGGACATTCATCCGATTCCATGATCAACTCCCATAGCGTAGATGTATCTGAATAGGGCCCACTCTTGTCGAGATCGTCCAATTGAAACTCCATTGCGAGGAGTTTCCGCAAAAAACCTGACAACTTGAGAAGATCCAATGATCTCGTAATGTTTTTGAGAACACAAGAATAAAATCCTTTATGGTCAAATCTTTCTCCGTTACTGTCCGTTTGAGCTTCCCATGCCGTCTTTGCTTGCGCTGATGCATCATGATGTAAATTCTTCAATTGATGGTCAAAACGGTGAAAGGGCACTGTTACCCTTTCGAACTTCTTGGCCATATCTCGTGTCAAAAAATGAAAATACTATGCGTGTTTCCCACTGTCGTAACTTATGTTCATTACTTGCGCAACCATCCGCCACAGAATAACACTCCCAGATCCCCTTTTAGCTGCAGCTGTCGCAATACTTTCCTGAATGCTCTTGGTACTTAGAAACGCCTCCCGAATCGGACTCTTATCTCTCAGTTCCATAACAAGGCAGCCTTCAACTTGGGCTCGAATTGTATGTACCAAACGCACTTGTTCATCGATTTTCATGATACGTTTTAAAAACTGGGGCAATTTCTTCGCAATGATCGTCCCCTCCACTAATCCTTGTACGATCTTCCATTCATCGTCACTGCCTTCTCGAACTGTCATAGGAGCAATTGTTTAAACTCTTTCTCGTAAACCGCTCGTAATCGTAAAATTTCATCCGGCTGGTACACTTCCGTCTTGAATAAAAATGTTTTCTTGGACAATTTATCATCTGGGTCTGTTGTTACCGGCCCTGCTACTTTGCTCGCCCACCCCTTTAATGGCGCCGGCAAAAAATCCGCCTTTTTGACTTGTTCTTGCCCAATCGTCTTCCATAGGATACCTTCAAAAGACTGCGTGGAACGTTGTGCTTGCAGAGCCGATCCCACCACTTGTCGTCGCCAGAAATCCCAGTCTTTCTTGCCTTCCACCACAGCTAGTTCATAGTAGTCCAGTAGCCGCTCTGCCTCAGCCGCCTTTAAAGTCGGTAGCCGCTTGGCTGCTTCCGATAACTTTGATACTGGCCCACGCGCCTTGACATATATGCCTTAAATAACTCTTGCGTAAAGTCAAGCCAAGCCTGTGCTCGCGGTCTAGTCTTGACCGCTTGGCTCAATGCCGTCGTGAGTGCTTTTGCCAACTGCTTTGGCTCCTGTGGTGCGTCAGAACCGAACATGTGTAACTGTACCTCACATGATTATTTCTTTGCTGCCACTGGATTCTGTGAATCAGACGGCTCGTTTTTGGGAGTTACTTCGGGTGAGTCTACCGGTATTACTGGTGATTCCGAAGAATGTTCTGTTGTTCCTCCCGATTCTGTCAGTGGTAATACTGACATATGTACCGGTTGGGTCGGTACCACAACTGATACCTGATCCTCAGTACTCCCCGGGCTTGATACGTCTACCCCCGGCGAATCCGGGGTTGCCGGCATGATTTCATCAACGAAGCTCATTGTGTCGTGCTTAGAAATTGTAACTCCATCTTCCCCTGGGTTGTCCGGGTCTGTTGCAGGACCCGGGTCGTGTAAGGGCGTTTGGGTTTCATCCTCTTGAAGCATTTTAGTCCTAAACCCTAATCAGTCACCAATTAGGGGCTTTGTCGCAATTTTAGAACTTGTTTATTTCCCAAAAATAAGAAGCAAGTTCGGGACGAATGTGGTCCACCTACGATGTGCGGTCCACATAACCTTTTTATATTGCAACAAGGCTGAGGGCATAGAAGAACACTGCGCACTGTTGGAGCACTGTGCTAAACTGTTAACCACGTTGGGTAGACCAGAGGAAGCAAATGAATACCGAATCATGGTGAAGCAATTTCACACAGATAATGGATAGCGAAGAATACATTTTTCTATTTATTCTCTAATTCACTGCCGTTTTTCGTCGGTCGGTTTTCGAGAGACAACGTTACACAAATAGTGGACAATATTGTAAAGTCCAAGAAACATTGCTTCGTCAGGTTCATAAAGCGATAAGCTCATTTGGCAGTGCGCGAAGTCAATGATGTGGTGTGGTCGCTCTCAGAAATTCTTCCTGAGACGCGAACACCCACGGGGGGCCAAGACGACTGACTGTCGGAGGGGGTACTCCGTCCATCCGAGTCATGATCCGATCCGGCATCCGGCCGGCTGGATCGTTCACTTCCATCCGCTTAATCGTGACGACTCGGGTGTTCCATGTTGAAAGCTCACCTTTTGTACCCGTCAGTACTGGCGTTTGTGCTCTCTTGGTGGCCCTAGGGCGAAAAGTGTAAAGTCCGTCGAATAGGGAGATGAGGGTTAGAACTAGGGGTAGCTCCTGGGCGGAAATCGTCACCGGGGAGCTCGACTGGCAATATACTTGAACTTTGTATACTGCCGGCTGGACCGAGAATAATCGATCGGCCAGCCAAACCAATAATAATAAAGGGTGAATCCAAACGTGTATGTAAAGGGGAATCCAAATATAACTCCACAATCTTCCACAGAAGGCCAAAATGTCACCACTTCCCAATACTTAATATACCGTGTTCAAAACACGGGCGACTTGAGGTGAGTGTACGAAACGCCGCGACTCCCGGTCAGGGGACTTCCGGTGGGTTACCTTAACCTTCCCCGGGCAAACCAATAGCAGCAAGAGGGGACCTTGTTAGCTTTCTGCTGTGAACTAATGAAGCGATTTGTGTCTAAGAAAGCGAAACGTATACTGATTTATCCTGTATCCAATACTCCCCTTTGTGTGACCTACCCCAAATAGCCCGGCTGACCAGTCGTGTGCCTTACCCGAAGTAGCCCGGTTATTTCCGATCAGGTGCTCTTTTGTGTACTAGCCCTGCCGATACACCAACCCCAGATGGTACCAACCCGGCCGTTACACCCAACCCAAATGGTACCAGCCCGGCCGGTACATCGAACCCATCCGGCTCGGCCGGATGGCCATCCATCTGAGCTCCCTGGCCGCTGGCGCTAGCACTTCCTTGGCAGCTCCACGTGCGATCCGGGTGCCTCCTTCGTCCACTAGAACACTCATCTTCCTTCAGGCCCCTTTCGCTCATACCTTCCAACCAATCCGCCACCAATCCGCCCCTCGGCCGTCCGCCATCCGCGGTCGTCCCGTCCGCTTAGCCCAACTATCCACGTCTTCAGTCGCGTTCGTTCGGTCTGATTCCAGGCCTGGCGCCGCCCGGCCGCTGGTAGATGCGCTCGGCGACGGCTATCCGGCACCTATGCCCTTGGTCCATATTTCTGCCAATCAGAATGCGCCCTCTGGAAAATACTTCACACCTTCCCTTCAATTAATTCATAAGTCACTTTACCACAGCCGCCCCTGAGTCGCGTCACAGCCGCACAACGGTTGAGGCACGACCTCACCTGAACCAAGTCGATCTGATCCTGCTTACCCATGCCTCGCTTTGGTACGTCGTCCGGCTGATTTATAACAATTTTCGTGAACCCGGTCGGTCTCCCAGCCGGCTTGCAATCACATCCACAGATGCTGACTTTATCTTGATATATTTTCAGTCTTGCAAATCGACAAGGATGACATATGCCGTCTCGTTCTCGTGGATGACGACTCGCCCGCCAGCGGGGTGGAAGTTGCAAAACCGCCGAGCTCGTCCCGTACTCCCGATCTGGTGTTGTCGACCGCTGACGCTGAAACGGCGCTCCGCGTTCACGGCCAGGTTTGCGGTGATCGGGACAGATTGAGGGCCGCCGTCTCTTCCCTTCAGGCGAATCTCCGATCCTGTCAGGCTGACTCTGAAGTTCTGTCGCGGAGATGCATGACCTTTTGTGCGATGCTAGACCGTGGACCCCCGAATCACTGAGCTGAAACGCAGTCGTCAAGAAGCAGTGGACGAAATAACCCGCCTCAGGGCAATTGTGGGCCAGCTTACGGACGCCCTGCAACGGGCCGCTGCGCCATCCGCCTCCATCTCCGAAGCGGCGGGGATGGAGAAAAGGCTGGAGGCGTTAACCGCCCAAGTGGATAGCTTGGAGCACATCCAAGCTGACTTGGTCCAACAACTCGCCTCCGCCAACCGCCGGGCCGATGAAGCTGCCGTTCGAAAATCTTCCTCGAGACCGAGTGATCTTCAGAAACAGGTGACCGATCTTGAGGGCCAAGTCGCCATCCTGACGGAAGAGAGAAACCGTCTCCGCATGCTGGCAGACGTCGTTGAACCCCTCCGGGCTGCCAATCAGGAGTTGGTTCACCGATCAAAACTTCAACGTAAGTGCCTTTTCTCCTCTTGTGTTGTAACCCAGTCGCTTACGGTTTCCACGTCCTTATCACTCCGCAGTCCAGCAGCTGGAACAGCTGAAACAACAGTCTGTCGAGATTTCTGACATGTCCCAAGAGCTTTCACACCTTCGCGTCCGACTCCGCCAGGTGTCCCACGAATTAGATAAAGTGCGGGACAACCGAAACCACCTGCGCGAGTCCCACACTCAAGCTCTCTGCCACATTTCTTCTCTGGAGCGGCAGTTGCAGGAAGCCTCCTCCCGGCAACGGGAGCTGCGGTCTGAGCTCTACCAGGTCCGGCGAAGCCATTTTGACACCCATGCTGAGCTGGCTCGGGCCGACTGTGTTTGCGCCGCCCTGCTGGACAAGGAGGATCGTTTTAGGTCCCTGTTGTGTGAATTACAAGACCAGCTCGAGACGACTCGACGCCAGACCGCTCCTCTCCTACGAGCTCCTTTGAGTGCACGAGAGGCCCTATTGGTTATCTTGGGGATGGAGGATCAGTGGAAAACCTCCCCACCGCAATCATCCCGGTTATCTGCTTCAGCAGAATCAGGACCTGGGGAGCTTCCCGCCGGCCCTAATCCGCCCCTTGCCGGTTCAGGCCTCTCGTCCGCTTCGGCGGGACCGGGGAACGGAAACCGTCCGGCCAGTTCCGACCCTTCCTTGGCCGGTGCTGACCCGCCCAAACGGAGAAAGAAGAGCGGATCCTCCCCTTCGCGCCAATGTCATCCGGGCCATTCGGACAGCGGAAAAGAGATTGAGTCGGACAGCGATGACAGCTTGTTCGCAAGGAGGTCAGCTGCTGCATCTCCTCCCCTTTCACCAGGGAGAGCTGGTCTCACCTCTGGTTCGCCATCTAGCTCCGGAGAGGACTCGGAATCCGATTAGGCAGTTGCTTCGCCATCCGGCTCGGCGGCCGCGTCGCCATCCGACACCCGGATCAACCCTCCGTTTGATTCTTCCTCGGATTCAGGACCGCCCTCCCCTCCATACATATATGATGATGACGAAGAACGACGAGGATTAGACGACCAACGGACTGTGCGCACGCGTATCCCGCTCTCCGCGGGACACCCACGTCGCCTCCAAATTCTGTAGCAAAACGATGAATCACCTGGACCCGAAGATTATCGATTTGCAAACTCGCCGCCAGCAGGTTTTGGCTCCGGAGGGCATCGCGCCGACTTGATTTCTCTCTTGCTCCGGCACTGTCGATCCGCCTGGCTCGTTCAGGTCGCCCGTACCCGAGTTCCAACGGAGTAGCAGAGGAAGAAGGTGGAGGACAACGAAGAGGACATCCTGATCAGTGGTTGACTCCTCCGACTGAGAATCGCAAGGAGCACCTCCTCAAAAACTTCGGCCAAAACCCGCGTCAGCTCCGGCCGGGCACGTCCCAAGCGTCCGACCAGCCGGCGGCGGACTAACCCAGATCGCGGCGGAGCACTCTACCCCCTGCGCCCCCTTTTCCGAAACTTCTGCTTTTGTGGCTACCGAACGGGCTGCTTCCCCAGTGGGGCGGATCGGTCCCACCCTACCTTGCCGGTCGAGCGGCTGAGAAAATTTGAGCTCGCTGATTCTCCAGTTTCAGCTCGCTCACTCTCTGTCCCGTCCGCCTCTGGAATAATTCTCTCGATCACGGCAAGATGCTCATTAGGGGCTTGGCGCCCCGACCTGATGGGGTCGGGCGCCATCGACGCGCTCATGAAGACCGAGCCTTGGAAGATCTTGGCAACTGAGATGCCAGATATGGGACTTCCGTCCAGCCCATGGTTTACGGAATTCAGGACGAGGTTCCAGGACTTCGCTGTGGCTCATGCCTGGCCTATCTGAGAGTCCACCCACTTTCTGTACATTTCTGCAGAGGATAAGCGTGCGGACGAATCTCTCCGAACGTATTCCGCTGCCCGGAAGAATCGTCGAGGGCGAGCTTCCGAGGCGTGGGTCCGTTTATGTGCGTTTGTCATGGAAGGTATCCGGGATGGTAATTGCGACTTGGACCTGTTTCTCTCCCCGTTTATACTCCATCTACCGAACCGAAGATGCGGAGATTCAGCGGAGGGCGGAACGTGATATCCAGGCCTCGGCGCGCGGGATCAGACTACCTCTCTTACCGAATGTCTGGAGGCCGTCGACCGGCAAGATCCTTGGCGCAATCAGTACCGCAAACGACCCTCCGACCATCCTGGACTTCGAGTGGCTCGGCTCAGTGGCAAGTATAATCGTACATAGGGATGGGTAATCGGGCTTCTTTTGATTCTTTCTTTTCCTTCATTTCCTTTTCAATATACCCGTCCGTGCTACTTTTATCTTCACTCCGATCTTTCACTTCGTCTATTGCCTCTGATTAGCCGCACCCACCAGGCCTGCGGGCCCACCTAGAGGGTCCATTTATCGTCACAGGGCATCCCTTGATCCGGTCGGATCTGAGTGCCTTGTTCCCAGTCCCGGTCACCATACCCCTCTTCTTCGGGACGGTGGGGTCCGGGCGGATGGTCCTCGTACCTAGTGGCTGGTTTGATTATCTCCGGTAGCTTGTTCATTTCTGCCAATCCGTCCAACAATCCTGGATCCGAAACGGTGAGGCCGACCTGATCTCGCATGGTCAAGGTGGCCAGATGGTCTATGCTGTTATTCCACTCTCGTTTGACATGTAACAGTTCATGTTCCGGCCATTTCCGCAGGGCGGACATAACCCGATCGTTCACAGTCTCAGCGGGGTGCCTTGCATCTATCTTCCTGTGATTTGCGGATCACTAGAATTGGATCACCTATGATGACCGCCCCTGCCGTCCGGCCCGCAGTAGATCTTAGGCAAAGTAAAGACCTGTAACTCCGCTTGTTCACAGTTATGCCAGGAAGTGAAATCGCGAGGCGGCCGTAACGCACTTTTTCTTCCGGGCACTTCCACACATAGCACTATAGGCCCCGACTCCCTTCTTTACACTCGCCGACCCGTCAAAACTCAAAACCATTAGTTCCTCCGTGGTTCCCACTGTTGGCGAGGCTGCTTCCGAGGCGCTATAGCTATCAGTGCTTCCTCCACTTCTGCCCTTGGGATAATGCTGGCCGCCAGTGTGCCCAGTATCTCCTCTTCTCCCTTAGCACATTTAATTACTTCGAGGGAGCACTGAGACAGCAGAGCCGCCCATCTCCCCAGCCGGCCGTCAATTCCATTCGCAGTCAGGAGCCATGAAAGAATCGACCGTCTGGATAGTACCTTGATAGGCCGCGGCACCAGCATAGTATAGCACACATCCAAGATCCGCAATAAGGCCAAAGCTTCTTTATCCACTAGCCCATAGTTAACTTCGTTAGCCTTCAGGGTCCGGCTGGTGAATGTCACTGGACAGTACACTTCGTCATGATCTTGAACAAGGGCAGCTGAGATGGCCCATTTGTTAGCGTAGATGATGACCACAGGAACCTTATTAACATCGAAATTTTTCAGGACCGGTGTAGTCGCCATCTTCGCCTTCAACATGCCAAAGGCTACCATAACTCGGGTCATGTGGTCGTCCGGGCCGGCCGCGCAGGAATCCGGCGGCTAGCCGCCTATGGGGGCAGAGAAGGGCTCCTTCTCATTGGCCGAAATAGTTGACAAGGGCGGCATCCCATTGGCTGATATTGCCGGCCCGGCTCGCGTTTCCGCTTGCCTATCCTGCTCTCTCAGCTTATGGTAATCCACCTCCCGTAATTCATACAAAACCGCCGCATAGACCGCGAAATCCTCAATGAACCGACTGTAGTAATTCAGGCTGCCCAAAAAGGATTGCATAGCCTTTAGGGACCGCGGGAAAGGTAGATTACTCAAGGACTCCAAATCCTTCGGATTAGCTTCCAATCCGGCAATCGAAACCTGATGGCCCAAATAGGTCACCTTAGTCTTTCCCCAGAAACTCTTAACCACACTAATCGAAAGATTCCACTTTTCACACGTAATCATCAACTTTTCCACTTTGTCACACAGTAAATCCCAGGTAGTTGCCGTAACGAGAATGTCATCAATGTAAGACCGCCGCCCTAAAACTGAAGGTTTTGGGTCGGGGTCCGGGTCACCTTCGGTGAACACGTCTCCGACCAGAGCCGGATCTTGATCCGCCTTGATCTTGAAGTGTCCACACAGCGCGTTATCTATCAGCCGTTGATAAATCTGCGGAGCATTCTTCAGGACGAACGGTATCCGGTTCCACTCGAACAATCCGAAGGGCGTCACAAACGCAGAGATCTCCCGTGCGCGATCAGTCATAGAGACCACCCAGAATCCATTGGCCATGTCCAATGAGCAATATCGCAGCACTTTATCCAGGTCCTCCAACAGGTCGTTTATCAACGGCATCGGGTAAACCATCAGCTTAGTCAGCCGGTTCACCAGCCGGTAGTCAATACACAGCCTTATATCCACCCCATTCTTCTTGATAATAATTACAATGGGCGAAGCCCATGGCGAGGTGGACGGCTGAATTATCTTGGTGGCCAGCAATCCCTTGATAAGCTCTGACAGCTTTTCCCGATACTGGGGGGCGACTCTTCGGCATCTTTGTGCAACCGGCTTGGCGTCTCCCACATCAATGTCACATACCGCCCCATGGGCGGCCGGAGGAAGTGCGTTTCCTGGTCCGATCAGCAGATGTCGTCTTTTCCATATGATATCCTTCAGCCTGCTGATCTCTTCCGGGGTGTTCACATCCGGGTCTCCCACTTGCAGATCGTCAATAGTAACCGCCGGGGGGCAGGGGGTTACCTCAGGTAGCACCGCCATCTGATCCTCCATGCCTTCAACATATAGCTCGCCCCCTTCATGAATGCAGACTTGGTCAGCTTCGACTAATTCGGGATCCTGATCGACCGGCTGGGTCGATCCGCCTTCGGCTATTTCCGAATTCGGATCGGCCGGCTGGGTCGATCCGGTATCATCTTGTTCATCAAACCATCCGGCATCGGGGGTGACAGCAAATGTAACTCTGCCTTGTCCTTTCTCCTGATTCCGTCGTTCGTCCGTCTTCGTCAGGGTGGGTAAACCCAGTTTGGCGATCGGGGCAAGTTCCGGTCAATACGTTCAGCCGGATCCGGCGATGGCCGGCTCCGCGTCAATATCCTGGAAGGGGTCCGGTATTCTGGTTTTGCCACCATTGGAGTCTGGTCCTCTCCACTTCTTCCTCTTCGCTGGCCAAATCGGTGGTTGTCTGAAAGGCCAGGTTTTGTCACTCGATTTAGCGTTTTGAGCCAATAGTGACATAACCCGGCCGTCGGGGCACCTTGTCCTCGGCCAGCCACATTACGATGATCACATCTTCATGCAAGGTGAAGGGTCTTTCCGAGATATTGGTCACACTTATGTAATTGAGATGACCATCCCCTATGACAAACGAGGTTCCCAACACTCGCCCCTTGTCAGCCATAACTTAAGCCGCCTGTCGTGCGGTCGTACCATTACTTCTACCGCTTTTCCCACTGGCACCGTTACATTCCGGCCTAACTTGAGAAACTGGACGTGGGCACCATATAAAGGCCGCCGGCCAGCCAGCTGGATCTGCACCTCATCCGTCAACGTCAATGTCCCATGCGATAAATCCAGCCGTATTTCTGGCTGGGACCATAAAGAACATCCTCAGAATTGCATCCTGCCCGGCAAGCTGCAATTCTGGGAATGTTCTTTATGGCCCACCCAGGCAGTAAAGTAATACACCAAAGGCCCAGCCAACGTAATTTTAACTCTTGTTCTTCTTTGGGTCATGTACAAGCTTTCACCAATGCTGATACACTCCTGCCGCTTCGTCTCGTCTATTTTACATTCCACCTTACGAGCAAAGGTGATGTCGACGATAGACACTTCTGCACCAGAGTCAAACAGCATGATGGCCTTCTGACTATTAATTTTACCATCCACCTTGGCTTGCTTGAACAATTTACCCGGCGAATGGTATTTCCAATAACCTCGCGACTCGTAGGGTATCAGATTCAATTTCATAAGTACTTCAGAAAGAGAATATTCGTTCGTTCGCATACTGCTCACCAGGAAGGGGTCAGCCCATCTTCCCGGGGACCGGATGACGTAAACGTCAAACAAACATGTTTTGTCGGTTACGCTTTAATTTGCTTCTTGATTATCCTCCTTACCGACATATGCATTGATACTAAAAGTAGACGCTCGGCTCGAACCAGATTCCAACCTGCCGAGCGATCTAGTTTAGCATCTTTTCCGCCCTGGGCGGCAACATTCCAGCATACTTGGTCGGGACGTACCACTTCTTCATCTGGTTGTAGAATTCTTCAATAGGGCACAGTCCCGCCTCGTGCACCCCCCCGCAAGTCTTGCAGGTAAACAAGCAGTGTTCCGCCGGATGTCCTTTCTTTTCGCACTTCTTGCAAGTCAGCCGCTTTCAGTAGCTTCTATCGTCATGCTTGATAGATCCACAGTGGGTACACTTACGTCTAGGATAGTCTTGGTCAGTTCGCAGTCGAAACCCCTTCTGCTGGCCTGACCCAGATGTTTGTCTGGACTGCTGACTGGCTTCCACCGAGAACACATACCGGCATATTTTTAACCTGCTCTGATTCGCCCCCAGACCGCTAGTATTCCTCTTCCGAACTAGTCGCATCCGACTCTCGGGCCACCATGCGGACGGCACGGGTCGTCCTGTTGGATGGCGGCGGGCCTTTGATCCGGGTAAAATAGTGAGTTGTACCTGGCCGCTCCCACTGCTGCCTTGAGGACTCGCTTCTTCGCTCTTTGATAAATCCGCAGCGTCAGCTCCAACACCGTAGAATTCTTTAGCCGCAGCAGCGCCAGCTGGTCCGCCAGGTCCCGGTCGTTCAACGTGCTGCTGAAATGCTCCACATGTTCTCGGACAGCTTCCGACCGGCTGGCATCCTCTTTAACCAGTATGGTCGCCCTTATTCCTGCGACATTTAAACGATGGTGGTATTCCAGAGGGGTCCCATCTATTCGCTTCTTGGTGGCACGCGCACCTTTGGGATGCGAACACCCACGGGGGGCCCTGATGACTGACTGTCGGAGGGGGTACTCCGTCCATCCGAGTCATGATCCGATCCGGCATCCGGCCGGCTGGATCGGTCACTTCCATCACCTTGGTCGTGACGACTTGGATGATCCATGTTAAAAGCTCACCTTGTGTACCTGTTAGTACTGGTGGTTGTGCTCTCTTGATAGACCCTAAGGCGAAAAGTGTAAAGTCCGTCAGATAAAGAAACGAGGGTTAGGACTAGGGTAGCCCCTTTTCACCGTGGAGCTGGATTGGCAATATACTTGAAGTTTGTATATCGCGAGGGCTGGACCGAGAATAATCGATCGGCCAGCTAAACCAGTGATGATAAACGCGTAAATCTAGTCGTGTACGTAAAAGGAAAATGCAAATATAACTCCACCAACAGTAGGTCAAAACGTTACCACACTTTCCGATAGAGATAAACCGTGTTTAAAACACGGGCGACTTGAGTTGAGTATATGCGAAGCGGCGACTCCCGCTCAGGGGACTTCCGGTGAGTTCCTTTAACCTTCCCCAGGCTAACCAATAGCAGCAAGAGGGGACCTTGTTAGCCCTCTGCTGTAAACCAATGAAAGCTACTTGCGTCTTAGAAAGCGAAACGTATATTGGTTTTTATCCCTATATCCAATGCAATCATTTGTGTAATCTACCCCAAATAGCCCGGGTGAATAGTTATGTGCCTTACCTGAATATGACCAGTCAGCTCCACCGGAATGCCTTCGTGTATAGTACACCAACCATCCAGCTACCATCCGACGACAATCCAGCTACC
The DNA here is from genome assembly GCA_001887855.2 of Sclerospora graminicola. NCBI lineage: Eukaryota > Oomycota > Peronosporomycetes > Peronosporales > Peronosporaceae > Sclerospora > Sclerospora graminicola. The sequence continues at coordinate 16,918 of MIQA02000776.1, read as the reverse complement.
ATCCAGCTCAACCTGGATACTTCTTCGTGTAACGTACACCAAATATCCGGCTCGACCTGGATAGCAATCCATCTAGACATACCGGGCCACTGACGTCGACTCTTCTTTAGTGGCCAAGCATCCACCTACGGCATTCCATTCGTCTTCTACAGGGGCTAAGCCTCCCTCAGGATCCTTCACACGCACATCCTTTAGACGATCCGCTCCTTGGCCGTCCACCACCGATGGCCACCCAGCCCACCTGATCCGGACGGCTTACTTCTGAGTAGCCTAATCAGCCTTAACGTGAACTCCTGCAACCGCGGGTTAGTTCATACTCTTCTCGAATCTGGGTGCCTTTTATACATACCTGGCCATCGAACATTTCTTTTCCTGACTGACTAGATCTGGACATTCGGACTTCGCCATTGGCCGGTCTGATTATCACTGGTAGCTTGTTAAACTCAGCTATTTTCACTTGCATAGCTGGATCCGAAATCATAACTCCAACCTGGTCCCGCAAGACTGAGGAGGCCAGATAATCTGCACTTCTATTCCACTCTTTTTAACGTGCATCATTTCATGCTCCAGTCATTACCTCAAAGCCGACATGACACGGTCGTCCAACAACCTCAGTTTAGGGGCCTTGCAATCAATCTCTCCAGCGATTTGTCTATTCACTAGATTGGAATCGCCACATATGATAATCCGTTCCTGTATTCGACCGACCAGCAAATCAAAACCAAACAACAGTCCTCGGTATTCAGCTTCATTCATCGTTATACCAGGCGTAATTTGGAGGCAGCGGACATCACTTTCCCCTCAAGCAGCTTCCACAAGACGGCGCTGTAAGCGCCTACTCCCTTCTTGACATTGGCTAACCCATCGAAGCTCACATCTTTAACTTTTCTGCTGGGCCGACTGTTGTTGGTAGTGAACGTGTGATGGACTGCTGTGTCTGCTTTCGGGGTGCTATCGCTATCAAATCTTCTTTCACCCCTTCTCTTAGAGTGATAAGGGCCGCTAATGCACCCAGTACCTCATTTTTCCTTAAGTGCGTCTTACCACCTCCAATGATCACTGAGACAACAGTACAGCCCATCTGCCCAGCCGACCATCCATTCCGTTTGCGGTAAGAAGCCAAGACAAGGTCTGCCGCCTTTGTAACAGCTGTATAGGCCGGGATATCAACATTGTATAGCACATATCCAGAATCCGTAGCATGGTCAAACCTTCCTTGGCAAGCAGCCCATAATTCTCTTTATAGATCTTCAGAGTTCGACTGATGAATATCACAGGGCAATATACATTAATATGGTCTTGTACTAAGGCAGCTGATATGGTCCACTTGTCGGAATAGATGATGACCACTGGTACCTTACTGACTCAAAGTGTTTCAGAACCGATGTGGTCGCCATCTTTGCTTTTAGCATCCCAAAGGCCACCCTCGCATTGGTCATGTGAACATCAGACCTGGCCGGATTTGAGTTGGTAAGCTGGTCGCCTACTGGGGGTGTCGTTTCCACCTTCTTATTGGCTAAATTAGATCACCCGGTCAGTACTTCTTCTTGTCGGCCCTGCTCTCGCAAGTTATGGTAGTCCACCTCCCTCAGTTTAAAGAGCACTGCTGCGCAGACTGCAAAGTTCTCGATAGATCGACTGTAGTAGTTTAGGCTTCTAAAAATGATTGCATAGCTTTCAGTAATCGCGGGGAGGGTAAATTGCTTAGAGACTCCAAATCTCTTGAGTTAGCTTCAAAACTAGCAATCAAGACCTGGTGACCTAAATAATTCACTTAAGTATTTCCCCAAAAACGTTTCACCACACTAATCGAGAGATTCCACTTTTTTACACGTAACAATCAGTTACTAGATCCTTAGTCACCAGGTAGGCTAGATTTTGCCACTTGATATAGCGTCTTGAGCCATAACGTGACCGGCAGGGCCCTTTGTCTTCGACCAGCCACATTCCAATTATGACATCCACATGCAAGGTGAGGCGCTGCTCTGAGATGTTGGTCACGCTTATGTAGTTGGGGTGACCTCCCCTTCTAACAAACGAGGGCACCTAATACTTGCCCCTAGTCAAACACAACTTATGACGACTGTCGTGTGACCGCCCCGTCACTTCCATTGCCCGTCCCACAGTAACAGTTTCAAACTGACTCAAACCTAAGAAATTGGTCGTGGACACCATATAGAGGCCACCGGCCAGCCAGTTTGATCTGCACCTCGTCAAGCAACGTCAATGTGCCATAAGTCAAGCTCAGTCGTATGCCGACAGGGACCATAAAGTCCATCCCCAGAATTGCGTCCTACCCGGATAGCCACCCTACCCAGGCAGAAAAATAGTATATTAACAACCCAGCCAGTGTAATCTTAACTCTTTTCCTTCCTTGGGCCATGTATGAGCTTTCTCCAATACCGATATGCTCCTGTCCCTTTTGTCTTACCTATTTTACATCCAACCTGACGACAAAGATGCCTGACGGCAAAGATGGTGTCGAGGATGGAAACTTCTGTGCCATAGTGACCTTCTGGTTATTAATCTTATCATCGGTCTTGGCCAGCTTGAACCACTTATCCGACGGATGGTATTACCAGTAGCCCCGTGATTCTCCTGGTATCAAATTCAGCTCCATGACCACTTCAAACCAAGAGTATGTGTCCGTCCGTATACTGATCACCAGATAAGGGTCAGTCCTGCCGTCCGAGGATCGGGTGACGTAATCGCCTAACTTACATGTTTTGTCGTTTACACTTTGCATTGCTTCTCGATCATCCTCCTTACCGACATATACATAGGTACTAACACTAGACCCCTCGGCTCGAACAAGATTCCAACCCGGCGAGCGATGTAGTTTAACATGTTTTCCACCCCGGTGGCAAAATTCCAGCATATTTAGTCAGGACATACCACTTTTTCATCATGTTTTAGTACTCGTCGATGAAGCAGAGTCCAGTATCGTGCACTTCTCTGCAAGTCTTGCAGGTGAACAGACAGTACTTCCGTGGGTGTACTTTGCTCGCGCTTTTCTTGCAGGTCAGCCGTTTCCACCAAATTCAATTATCGTGCTTGATGGATCCGCTATGGGTCCATTTTTGTCTGGGATAGTCCTGGTCAGCTCAGGCAAGAAAACCCTTTTGCTGACCCGACCCAGATGCTGGCCGGGACTGCTGACCATCCTCCGCTGAAAACAGATAGCGGTATTGTTCCATTTAAAAATCACCCCCAGTCCGCTGGTATCCTCTTCAGAACTGTTTGCCTCCGAATCCGTTGCAACCATACGAACAGCACGGGCGGTCCTATTCACTAGTGGTTTACTTCCTTGGTCCAGGTTAGGACGCGACCTGTACCTGTCCATTCCGACGGCATCCTTGGGACTTCGCTTACTCATTCTTTGGTAGGTCCATCAAGTTGGACACACCATATCCACAGAACTGTTCGCCAAATCCTTCCATCAGCTACTACTAATCGTCTCGAACTTCTCAACTAAGCTGTTGGATCCAGGTTTTGCTGGTTCCTCCATTAGGTCTCCGAAAAGCAGGCACATCTCTTAGTCCGGCGTCCGCTATTTCAGAAATGCTGACTCCGTCTTGCTTAACCATCCCCTGTCCTGGTCGTCGTCCATTTTTCGGCCATTAAAGTCTCCTTCATTTTGGACGACGCCGCCACCCTGACCCTGATTATCGTCCCTGGGTCCGTTTCGGAAGCTTGGGCAGGTGCCATGTGGATTTTGCGAGCCGTTCTTAAATCCAGGGCGTCCGGATCATAGGGGTTCTTGGCCGACCTGACTGACTCCATATCGACGCCAACGAAGGACGGCTTTTTATAAGAAGGGCATCTGAGTCAGCTACCCGGCCGGCGACTAGGTGGTCAAGATGGGACACACTCTGTCTCTACTGCACCAATTCCATATCTTCACCTACAAATCCCTTCGCATAATTTCGGGCTGGTCCGGGCGTCTGTCCTCTCCGATGGGTAGACTGGTCATGCAGTCCTGGGCTGGACCGGCCAGCATTGGATCCGCGCTGCTCCTTTAAGTACATTTCCATCATGACCGAATACATATCGCCTGAAGGTGGTCCGGCACTTGGGGATACGCTTGAGGTCCAGCTTGAGCGCCGGCTTGAGGACCAGCATTTAGGTCGACTTAAAGACCGGCTTAAGAACCGCCTTGAAGGACTGCGTGAAGACCAGCTTAAAGCCCGACTTGAGGACCAACTTGAGGGCCGGCTTGAGAACTAACTTGAGGGGTAACCTGTGGATCGTCTTGGAGGCCCGCTTGGGATTCATTTTTAATTCTCAAATCCGTGGCTTTGCCCCTTCGGTCTGGATCTGCCGCCGCCGTCCGGGTGTAGACGCTATACTGTCTGACCTCTTTCTGATCCGGAAAATCTGGATCTTCGTCCCCTCCAAACTTGGAGGCCATTGCCACGCGTGCTACTCCCCTAGGACCAAGCGTCAGGCGGGTAATACCAGTAGATGGATCCATCGAATCTGCCTGTGAAGGGGCAGACTAATACTATGAAGAACCTGAATGTATTCAGGCTGATCTGCCTGCTACCAGCGGTGAAGATGGGGTTGCTTTAGCAGTTATTCCCATCTTTTTATGTTGGGACCGACCCACTAATGGTATCAGACGGTCATAAAGCGCGCTTGATGCCCACTTCAGCTTATTCGCCTCCAGGTCGAAAACTGGTTCGGTTCGAAAGCACTGCTATTGATATCGGCTTGTTTAAGCTGGCCAAACAGCTCTCTAATATGGGATACATGGCCGCCTGAACAATATAGAGAATCGGAACCCTTTAATTCATTCAGGATTTTAGATCGGGCTATCTTGAGAACACAATCTGTTCGCAAGAATTGTCCCAACTCTCGAAGGTGGTAAGCACGCTCCAGGTCGGTGTTTGTAACCTTATGTGATAGGCCATCCATCTTTTCTTCTTCTTCAAAATCTGATCTATCCTTGCGGGGTAGACGACCTGGTCCTTACCCGTTCAGTCTTTTTAAGGGTAGGTGATCTGAATGGAGGTCTCGTCCTAGCTGACCAGTACACGTTTGTGATGGTGCCGATTTCCATTTCCAGAACGGAAGTATTGTATGGAATTCGGATACCAGCTAGCCCGGACGACCAACTATCGGAGGGGGTACTCCGTTGATCCTAATTGACATCAGGATTGGAAGAATCATCGTTATGATGACTGATCCGATCCTCCCGGTCTTGTGACCGGTCGTCATGTGCGATAGAATCCATATTTAACTTCATCCCACCTTGCGTATCCATTGATCTTCGGTGGTTACAGTCATTCAAATGGACTGTTAGATGAGAAAGGTGATTTGAATCAGGTCGGAGGAGATGATCTTCTAGAGACGGAGGTGTTCTCAGGTGGGAACTTTTACTAAAGAACGAGTCAAGGTCGATACTTGGTTAAAATATCTAAAGGCACTGATCGGGAAACTTCGTCCGAACAGGCCACCCAATAAAACGAAAGATAACGAGAAACCACGAAAACCACAATCTTCCACAGTAAACCACAAACGTTATTTCCACGAAACTTTTCCAATTAATATAACGTGCTAAAAACACATGCACGTGAGAGAGTAAGGGTTGAAAACCTAAACAAAACTCGTCGGTGGCCTTCCGGAAAGTCAAAATTCGTCTATGCGTGTCTTAACTGGGAATTAAGTTGAGCTACAGGGGCCTACTTAACCCTGTGCTCCCAATGACCGTGACACCTTGCGGAGCGACTCTTTGTTTAGGAGGTTAATCAAATCCTGTTATTATATATACAATATCCAATACCTAATGTGCCATACACCAACTTATGTGGCCTACTTCATGCTTCGATCTTGTCCATTTCGTCACACGGTTGCGCCAGTACCACCATAAACACATCTTCGACGCATCTTCAACCTGATCTGTACCATTTCTGGACCGATCACTATTAAACTCTCTGCCAATCTTCACCCCACTGGTTCCTCGGAAATCAGCATAGAACCAGTTCGGGATCGGTCTCTCTGGCATTCTTCGCCCCGCGCCAACCTACTCTTGACTAAACCATCTCTCTCCACACCTGGAAAGTGATTCGGGGCTGATCAGGATTAGTTCGCGATCGGTACAGTGATCAGCACAGTTATCAGGGCGATCAACACCGTGATCAGCAAAACATCGACATTGCCTTTTCACTCAACCATTTTTTCGACCTCTATTGTATGTTAGACCGTAAGGGTCGCATCGACTCAGCACTCCTTTTGAAATTGGACCCGATCAGATCTCTTTATGCTGATTCAGGGTGGATCCATCCACCCTTATCGCTAATCCCAGTTTAGCAAGGCTCATACAGCTTACCACATCACATATCAAGCTCTGTCATATAACAGATCTTCATATTCTAAGGCGAGGTCAAGTTATTTGACCGGTCAGACCGATATTTTCATATCCCATCCAGCTCCAAATATTTGGATCATCCATGACCCACTCCAATGACCGGGCTCTGCCGTCCCTGATATACCACACCGTCTCTGATGCTGCCCATCATGTTGTCTCATCCGATCTGATGGCCCGTCGTCAACCATATGTCATCCTGAAAAGAATCAGCCTGTCCCACCCATCAACGGTCCCATGTTGATGGGCGTTTCCATCGCCACCAATCAATGGATAAGTGTGGTCCACTTAATCATGATTTTATTGAATCGTTCCACCACAGGCCGCCACTGCAGCCGCGCAACGGCTGCAGTTTGACTCACTCATTACGAAATCTTCCAATTGACCGCCATGTCTGATTTGATTCAGCCTCCTCTCTCCTTCCCTGCCTCTTCGGCTGTTTCCCAGCCAGCGTCTCGCCTCCGGGATCAAGCTCCTCTAATTCAATCCATTCTAGTACTACAACTTCTCCGGCTTTGACCACTACGAATGCCACGATCGCGACCTGTTTCATCTCCGAAACGACGACTTTGGCCTCCTACCGTCCGCCCCTGAGTTTTCCTACTTGCTCCCTTCCGAGCCGTTCCTTTGGTTATCTGGAACAATTGGCTCGTTTGGTGGAAGTGACTGGTTCACTTTCGCTGGGTCCTATGGAAACCAGCCGACTGTGGTTGGGCCCTTGGAGTGATTTTAAGTTGGCTCCCTTATGCGAGATCAACTGGACGTTTCGCAAAGAATCATTTGATCAGCGGGTCGCAATAGATCGTTTGCAGTGCAATTCTGCTGACTTGGTGAAACAAATACCGGCTTTACAGGTGGATCATGACAAGCTCATCACCCTTCACGCCGACCAAGACCGTTGCCTGTCAAGGATGGAAGATCGCATCCAGGTCTTGACAACTGAGCGAAATCAGTTGTCCGCCGATCTTACTGGCTTGCGTGTCTCAACCGGACCTTCCGACACTGTTGCCTCGTTGCAGTCTATGGTTCGCTCTCTGTCCATCACCGTCTGTGATCAAGGTATGTTTCGCTCAATTTGTCTCATCCATGACATGATATTAATTTCATTTATTCCTTTCAGACGAGCGCATCGAGACTACGAAAAATTCGATGGTGGGCCACCTGCAATTGCTTGAGAACCACCATGGTAACCATAACCAATTCATCCAGAAGAAACTTCGTACAATCCAGGAAGTAGAACGCGTGGAAAAAGAGATGAGTCTCATGGACAAGCAGATTAAACTCCTGGTGAAGCAACTCTCTGATTCTCATATTGGGTGTTCCAGTGTTGTCAGAAACGGCTGAGTGAGAATCGGAAGGGGGCAGATGATCGTCGGCGAGGGTTGAATCTTGCTCGTGTCAAATTTGAGACCTTGCAGCTGGATGAGCGCACCTGGGCTTGACGCCACGGCGATCTGAAAAAGGTCACTCACCAGACGACGGACAGGTGGGCTGATCCGAATGCTGATTCGGGATCACTCCGAACAGCTTTACGTGGATTTTCTCACCTGGTCAGTACTCTCATTCCAGCTGGTGCAAAACCAAGCAAGTCTCCTGGATTGGCTCAGCCATCGCCGACCTTTTCTTCCGCTTCTTCTCCGCCTATCCATATGGGGGTTGGTCAGCCAGCGATCAGTAAACTGGCAGCTCCTGAATCCACACGATGTAGTCCCTCCTCGATCTCAAGATCCGTCTCAGTATCCTTGGATTCGGCGAAGCGTCAACAGAAAACCACTCGAAAACGAAAACGGTTCCGGCTCAACGCTCTCGCCTGTTCATCTCTGATTCGGACTGTGACGATTCGGGACGAGCGGACTCATACTGCTTTGGCCAAGTAGCGTAGAACCGATCGTCTTTCTTTGACCTCGAACCTTCCGGGACCAACCTCGCTGAACCAAGCCAGCAATTGGCCGTTTCGGACGACGATTAGATGGACGAAGTGGAGGAAAAGCGACCGGCCCCGACTACTTCTAGTGATTCCCGACGGCTGATATGATGTCGACCAGTAGGCCTTCCAAAGCTACTGGCTTCTTCATTCCATCTTCAGATTCAGCAGTCCACCGTGATGACTACAGCTACGATCCAAGCAAAAAATTCAAAGACCTATACGTTGTTTGACAGGGTCTGCCAACGGTGGCTCAGATGGTGAACCGACAGCCTTGGGGACCTCGTCAATTATGAAAATTAACGTATATGGTCCTCCTCGCAAAGAAAAAGATTGTTCTTCGCTGTTGGTCTCGTCCGAGAAGGTGGATTTCCACCGTCAGGTCATCGGCACCGAAGAAGGATGAGTGGCTACCATACTTGCTCAAGAGCTATTGAGATCGTGATCAGTTTGAGACCATGGGAAGTTCTTGCGAAACCTATTCCGGCGTTAGACTTCCCTAATCGCCCCTGGTTCTGCGCTTTGAAGCGACGTCTGGATCAATTTTGCAAGGACCATGATCAAGCAATATGGGAGGCTACCCATCATTCACCGATACCCCCAAATATGTGCAAAGACGCTTGAATCAAGGTATTCTTCCATGTCCGCAAGCGTCGCCGCAGCAAAGCTGGAGCTGCTGGGATCACCATTTGTGATTTCGTGGTGGTTGGAATCCAGATCGGCGAATGTGACCTGGATCTTTTCCTTTTCCCCGTCGTATTGCACCTTCCTATTTGCCAGGTGGAATCGAAAGGTGTTACGGCTGACAGCAAGGAATGTTATTCTGGTTATGGACACCCGACTCCGATCCCTCGTTTCGGGATACTTTGGACTTCGTTGATATTCAAGTTCCTTGGCGAAACCAGTATCACCTAAGTCTCATGGATCATCCGGCGCTTTCGGTTTCCCGTCTACGTGCGAAATATGGCTCGTAGTTATCGCGATAACCAGTTTCGTTTCATTTTCTTTTAATTTAACCATTAGAACATCGCGATAAATTTTCTAGTGTTTCTTGTATTCGATATTCGAGACCGTATCTCCATATTCCATGTCTTGTCGTCATTTTGCGTATCCGATTGTTCATATGCACGTGAATGTAATTGTCATGAATATATATATATATAAATTTCCGATAACTTCGCACCAGCTTACTAATCTTGATCTAGCTTAGCTGGACCGTTATGATTGGCTGACCCATAGAAATGCGTTAACCCCGACTATTGTGACTCCTGTTTACCTTCTTCGTGAGTTTGCATAACTCCAAATTTGATCCGTCTCATCTTATCTCGTTCAAATACTCTTAGTGAAGCTCCACAATCGAGATCTCGTTCATCCACCCCAGCTGGGTCATTATAACCTTTCGACTGGACCAAGTAATCACGATGGGTTCGACCAAATCGGGTTCTTTTGCCCGATCGGTTGTCCTAAAACTTCACAACATTAAATTCATTTTGATTTAACACTCTTTCCCAACTGTCCTGAGGCAGAAGAGCCCCATCGAAAATAAAACCTTGTGTGATCATCGAGTGACAACCGGGTTGTTGGGCGATCGGGGTATTGCCGGACCAGTTTCAACCTTGATAAATGGACGATCGTGAAAACTCCGTAATCGGTGCCCGCAGTAACCAAACGGGAGGCATGGTCGACGATCAGCTCAGACGAACAGAACGGTCCATGCCACAGATGTGCTAACTTCCTGGTATATCCCTCTATCACACGATCCAAGTAAAGCCAGACCCTTGATCCCGGTTCAATATTAGCTTCATCGTTATTCCGATCAGCTCTTAGTAAAGCTCCACAATTGAGGTCTCGTTCATCCACCCAAGCGGGATCGCAGGATCGTCAATACATTTCCACTGGACAAAGAAATCACGATGGGTCCGACCGTATCGGGTCCTTTTGCCCGATCGGGCGTCCAAAATCTTCTCAACTTCGAATTCATATTGGTTTAACCTTCTTTCCCATTTGTCCTTAGATAAAAGAGCCTCGTCGAAATCAAACCTCGCTTGATCTTCGAGAAATAACTTGTTTTTTGGGCGATCGGGATATTCCCGGGCCAATTTCAGCTTCGACAAATGGACGATCGGGAAAACTCCGTAATCGACGCCTGCGGTGATCAACCGGGCGGCATAATCGCCGATCAGCTCGGAAACACGGGACGGACCGTGCCACATATGTGCTAATTTTCTGGCATATCCTTCTTCATGCGATCCAGATAAATCCAAACCCTTGATCCCGGTTCAATATTATGAGAAACAGCCTGATCGTTATTCGGATCAGCCCTTTCCTGGATCACTCTCCAAAGTCGCTCATTGTCCTGTTCCCGCGCATGTTGATAATGGCGCTGAAATCCCATACGCCATCGATGGGTCTTGCGATCTCGACCTTGGGTACAACTGACGGGAATCGCCGATTCGATGGTAGATCGGGGGTCCCAACCGTACGCCAATTAAAAGGGGGTATCTCCCCTGATCCAATTGGATAAAAGAATTTAGCGCAAATACCAGTCTCTCGGCATACTCATCCGAATCTTGTTGGGCAGAATCAGTGAAATACATTTTAATAGCTCTGGTTAGCTTTTGTACCATCCGCCCAGCTTTACCGTTCGCTTGCGGTCGGTAGGCCATAGTTGCGCTTTGTTTCTGACCAAGCATCTGATTAAATGATCAAAAAAAATACTTCAGCCATAAAACAGGGTTCCCGATCGTGCCTGATCACCTCACTCGCCCCAAACCGCCTAACGACTCATTCCTCATAACTGCAGGCAACTTGTTATGCTATTCGAGAAGATCCCGCTTTCGCAATCACCAATCCGGTAACCAGATCATCCAGAGGAAAAAATTTCATTACACTTTAGTCCTGGACTAACAAATCAGTCCAGATCACCAGTTCTATATTGCCTATGAACAATTTCGGCAGGAAAGAATTGTGATTCATCGCTATCACATTGAAAAGCGTAGGTCGCCTTGACACTCCCCGGATGATCTGTCCTAATAGTCGGCATACCCCCTACCCGGTTTCGCAATTTGTACACGTTCCGACAAACGTTTGGACACTCCCATATAGACCTCTCCAGTGAAAAGGCTTGCGAAGTCTGTGGTATGTCCGACTAACACCCTGGTGACTCTCTCTGAAGGGAAGAGACGGCGGCCTTCAGTCTGTCCCGGTCATCGCAAGTCAGACCGTGAATGCGGAGCGGCGTGTCAAAGTCAGTTGGCTACAGCACCAGGTCAGGAGTACGGAACGAATCAGGCGGTTCCGCGATTTCCACCCTTCTGGCGGGCGAGTCGTCATCCACAAAAAAAGTCGGCATATGTCATCCTCTTTGATTTGAAGGACTGAAAATATATTGAGATAAGGTCAGCATCTGCGGATGAGATTGCAAGCCGGCCTGAACACGGACCGGGTACACGAAATTTGTCATAAATCAGTCAGATGACGTACCAAAGCAGGGAATAGGTAAGAAGGATCAGATCGACTTGGTTCAGGTGAGGTCGTGCCTCAGCCGTTGCGCGGCTGTGACAAGACTCAGGGGCGGTTGTGGTAAAGTGACCTGTAAATTAATTAAGGGGAAGGTGTGAAGTACTTTCCCGAGGGCGCCTTCTGATTGGCGGAAAATGCAGACCAAGGGCATAGAGGCCGGATGGCAGTCGCCGAGCGTATCTACTAGCGGCAGGACAGCGTCAGACCTGAAATCGGGCCAGATGGGTATGGTCGAGACGTGGGTAGTTGGACTAGCGGACCAGGAGAACCGGATGACCTCGGATAGTGGACAGCCGAAGGGTGGATTTACCGGAAGGTATGGGCGACGGGTCATGAAGGAGGTTGATTTTCTTAGAAGACGGAGGAGGCACCAGGGTCGGACGTGGAGCTGTCAAGGAAGTGCTAACGCCAGCGGTCAAGTGAGCTTTAATGGATGGTCATCCGGCCGATCCGGCTGGGTTCGGTGTACCGGCTGGGACCAGCTGGGGTTGGTGTACCGACCGGGTTGGTACAGCTGGAGTCGGTGTACCGGCCGGGTTGGTACAGCTGGAGTTGGTGTAGCGGCCGGGCCGGTACACAAAGGAGCATCCGATCGGAGTTAACCGTGTCACTTCAGGTTGGATACATTACTGTCCAGCCGGGGTAGGTTACACAAAAGGAAGTATTGGACATAGGGATAAATATCAGGATACGTTTTGCTTTCTTAGACACAAGTCGCTTTCATTGGTTCACAGCAGACGGCTTACAAGGTCCCCTCTTGCTGCTATTGGTTTGCCCGGGGAAGGTTAAAGGAACCGACCGGAAGTCTCCTGAGCGGGAGTCGCCGCGTTGCATATACTCACCTCAAACCGCCCGTGTTTTGAACACGATTTATCTCTATTGGAAAGTGTGGTAACGTTTTGGCCTACTGTTGGTGGAGTTATATTTGGATTCCCCTTTACATACAAGACTAGATTTACCCCTTTATTATCACTGGTTTAGCTGGCCGATCGATTATTCTCGGTCCAGCCCTCGCAGTATACAATCTTCAAGTATATTGCCAATCCAGCTCCCTGGTGTAGATTCCCGCCTAGGAGCTACCCTAGACCTAACCCTCGTTTCCCTATTCGACGGACTTTTAACTTTTCGCCCTAGGGTCCATCAAGAGAGCGCAATTGCCAGTGCTGACGGGTACACAAGGTGAGCTTTTAACATGGATCATCGAAGTCGTCACGATCGAGGTGACGGCAGTGACCGATCCAGCCGACCGGATGCCGGATCGGATCATCATTCGGATCGACGGAGTACCCCCTTCGACAGTCAGTCATATGCCCCCCGTGGGTTTTCGCGTCTCAGGAAGAATTTCTGAGAGCACCTACACCACAAAAACAATGATCCGAGGGGTGAACGTTACTATTATATTTTCCGCATGTAATTCTCTTCCGACAATACAGGTCTCCACGCTTATTCGACCCACAGTGTACGGGGTTCTTGCGAGGTTGGTCCTGATCCGGTTGGGCTAAAATTGATTGTTTCTATCAATGCCATTAATTGATAATCTCAGACGGAATACTGGTTCCTTCGTGAAGATGCTCTTCTTTAAGCCTAAACTTGACTGGCCGCTTTCTTCTGCCGAACTGAAGCTGATAGATTTCTTCGCAATCACCCGAATCGCTCTAGTCGGCCGTACCGTTGGTGGCTTGCCCTGGTCTGGGTGTGGTCTCGATCGGTATTGATTCGATCCTTTCTTGACCTTGGGATTCGTCAGTGGTTCGTTTTAGGGCTCTCAGAGTTAGTTTCAATTCTTCGCATTGCTTACACGAAGCAGGGTTAGCTGATCAGCCAAGTCACGGTCTATCAAAGTGCCGATAAAGTGTTCGACATATTCGCGAGCTATATTGGCGTGTCGTGGATTCTTGATTGGCATTTTTGTGCGCAGACCAGCATCATTCAAACGGTGTACGTTTTCAATCGGGGTTTCATCGGATCTTTACTTCATATGATAATACTGTCTCGCCACAGACCCCCCCCCCACCGAGTTGCAATATCGCACTCCAAATCCTTCACACAATTGAGACCACTTTAAGAGAACTTCTGTGCTTTATTGATATAGCCAGTTCTTGGCCGGGCTCCTTATCACATCAGCGAAAATCAAACATCTTTGACCTTCCGGTGTTTATCTCTCAAAAATGCTGATTTCGTCCAACTCAGCCAGGCTCTCACCTGATCATCATCCACATCTTTGCCAGTAAAATCTTTTAAGTCAGAGATCGCCGACATCTGGATTCGAGTGTTCATCCCAGAATCACTATTAAATGCCTGCGCCGAGGCCATATTTTCCTTAAGAGGCATCTCCATATCCAAATCGTCCGTATCGAAGTGTTGACTAATCCCTTCATTTAATTCCATATCCACACCACTGCTTCGGGTGATTTATTGAATAGATCTTGATGATTGGTTTGACATATTGATCGGACAATCCCGGGTAATCGGACCCACTCCATTTCCACATATATGGGATTTGAACCGGTTTAGCCGATGGTTGATTCATGTTCGGCCTAGGTTGACATGGTTATCCTTGTCCAGGTATTTACTGGGGGTAATCCATGTTGTTCTCTCACGAAGCGGATCATTATAGTCGTAAACATGGTTCACATTTGCTCTAGAATTTCCGGTATGCCGGTAGCGTTATTGTTGGGAGTCGGGTTGTTTTGTGCGACTTTCTGAGCATCTTCAAAACTGTCATCTGACTTGACTCGACCCAGTTCAGGCTTCCTTTTCCTGTTCTGCGACTCGGTCTTGGAGTCAATCTGTTTGATCCTGTGGTGAAGCGATCTGACAAAAAAAGGTGAGAATAAGATAGACCACACATGGACATTGATTTGTGACGATGGAAACACCCATCAAGATGGGACAGTTGATGGGTGGGACAGGCTGATTTCGTATACGATGAAAGGCGGTTGACAACGGGCTTTTGTAGTGTGAAGGGATAAGTCAAGTACCGTTATTACGCCTTGTCCCGGATACTAATGGAATGCCGAATGCCACGGTCTGATCGGGACATTGGATGTTAAGTGGAGTTCACGTGGACGTACATGGCTAGATCAACCGAGACAAGCTGGAGATACGGCATCAATGGCGAAGTAATATATCAGGAACAGCGGAATCCAGTTATCGGAATGAGCTAGGAATGGTACAGAGTTGAAGTTGCAGGAACAGCAGAATTCAGTTATTGGAAGGAGTTAGGAATGGTACAGAGTTGAAGTTGGATGTGATATGGAAATCCCAGCCTGATCGACCGAGTCACTATACTCCGGCCTAGAATACGAAGATCGGGTACATGACAGAACTGGGTATGTGGAGCGGTGAGCCGTACGTGCATTACTAAGCTGAGGCAAGCGGTGAGAGTTGAAGAATCCATCGAGAATTAACGCAAGAAGGTCCGATCAGGTCCTACTTCACGGGAAATGATGAGTCGGTGCGATCTTTGCATCCCAACATGTAATGAAGGTCAAGAATATGGGCGAGTGAACTGGCAAGGTCGATGTGATGGTAACCCTGAGGTGTTTCGAGGTGATCTGGGACCGATCGCCCTGATCACCGCCCCGATCACTATACCGATCGCTGTGCTGATCATGATCTGACCAGATTGGCCCCAAACCGGCTTCCAGGTGTGAAGAGTGACGGAGTTTTCAGTTAAGCCGGGCGAGATATGGGGCGAACAGTGCCTGAGAGGCAAATCTCGAGCTGGTTTCAGGCTGCTTATCGAGAGATCAGGATGGTTGATGATCGCCATAGTGTTTTACCATAATCAGTCCAGAAGTGGTACGGATCAGTTTGAAGGTGCAACAAAGATGTGTAAGGTGGTACTAGCGCAACTGTGCGACGAAACGAACAGGATCGTGTATGAGGTAGGCACATGAGTTTGTGTGTGGTACACTAGGTATAGGACATATCCTATATAATAACAGGTTTTGATTAACCCTTAAGCAAATAGTCACTCCGCCACGTGTCGCGGTCATTGGGAGCACAGGGTTAACTAGTCCCCTGTAGCTCATCCTAATTCCCGGTTAAGAAGCGCATAGACGCTTTTTGGCTTACCGGAAGACCCCCGACGGGTTTTGTTTAGGTTTTCAAACCACACCCCCTCACGCGCACGTGTTTGGAACACGTTTATTTTTGGAAAAGCTTTGTGGAGATAACGTTTGTGGATCACTGTGGAAGATCGTTGTTTGGACGTGTTTTTTTCTTGGTTTCTCGTTGTCTCTCGTTCTTATTGGCTGGCCTGATCGGACGAATTTTCTCGATCAGTGCCTAGATACTGAAGTTAAGTATCGACCCTGACTCGTTCTCCGGTGAAGACTTGCACCCGAGGACACCGCTGTCTTGAGAAGGTCATCCCCTCCGACCAGATCAAGATCATCGTTTTTTTTCGTCACCAAGTCCAGCTGAGTGAGTGTAACATGCCCCGATCAATGGGTACACAAGGTGAGATGAAGTTAAGTATGGATTCTATCGCACATGACGACCGGTCGGATGGCCAGGAGGATCGGATCAGTCACCATAGTGGTGATTCATCCGTTTCTGATGGCAATCAGGATCCACGGAGTACCCCCTCCGATAGTTGGTCGTCCCGGCTAATGGGTATCCGGATTCCGTCCTAGATATCTGTCCTGGATTTGGGAATCGGCTCCACCACAATCACTTTCGAGCCAAAGGTCATAAGCGTCACTCCAAACGAGGAGTTAGTAGAATCCGCTCCAGACCGTGATTATGATTAATATATTGACTTAATATCCATAGGATATTCAACCAGCTATGATCGGTGTGAAGGACCAGCCTGCAGCAACTGGACCACGGGGTTCGCCTCGAGCAACGAGGCAAGATGATCAAACAGCGATATCATAGACTCTCTGATCGTCCCTTGGTCTAGATCGAACAGCCTATTAGCGTCGAACGGACCAGTAGTGAAACCAACTTCGTCGATCTGGACCAGGAGATTTCCGATCAGGTCGAGTTGGCTACCTGTGAAATAATTATATCAATTGCAATCGATGTTTTCCCTGTTTGTCTATCACCTATGATTAATTCTCTTTATAACCAGCCTAGTCACTCGACCTTCAAGC
>MIQA02000775.1:0-12319 GCA_001887855.2 Sclerospora graminicola | reverse complement strand
TCACCACCTTCCTCGATGTCTATAAGAAACGCGCTTTCCTTTACCCCAACGAGAGCGCGGACCAAACTCGCCAGATTTCGTTCTTCTTCACTTAGTTTTTGCATCCACAACACTTCACTAAGTACAACAGAATCAGCCAGAAGATGATGACGACTTGACACCCAAAGTACAACAATTCGCTCCCAGTCGGTTACCCAAAGAAGTATTTGTTCAGTTGGATGCAACATGCTAAGTGTATTGATTAAGGTCCTTAGTTCACCAACTGCGTGCTACTTCTAATTATGTTGTTCTGGCTGCCAGTCGACGTCCCATCCTTAAATTTTGATGATGACGCGAGTAACGATCACTACAGTAGACAGGTGACTAGAGGGTGATGACGCGAGTTAAGATCAGGAGGCGTGCAGTAAGGAGCACGCATCGGCTTAGACGTACACAATTATGATCAATTTTCTTCCTGGTGTCGTATTGATGGTAGTGTCATTTATTTTTGCATGTCATCAGTGAAAGCCGTGAAAATACCAATATTTTTTTCTGCCGGCGTAGTCCGCTTTTCAATCTTGGCAGTGCACTCCTTACCCAGTGACTCATAGAAAGCGGCGCTGCTTTCGGACGGACATTGTCAGGCCGCAGGGTACGAGCTACTTGATATCTCACGGACCCGGGTGACACAACCAAATACATATTGGACAGTCCATGAAGTAACATGTTACATATTGGATAGTACCTGAAGTAACAGGTTGCATATTGGATAGTACATGAAGTAACGGGTTACACAACCTGACGTAATGGGATAACGTCCCTACAGAGCTTCTAAATAGGATAAGCTTAGATGTAGCACAGGGTAGCGAACTAAGGACCTAAACGCTTTTCAGTTCTCAATATACCAAGTAAAGCTCAAGTTTCCACATCTGGTACACTTGTTGGTCCGCGCACCACCGCCGCCTGCAGCACCGCCGTGCTTGCCGTGGTTGCTAATTTTGCCGTCCCCGCAGCACCGCTGTCCTTGCCGTGCTCGCCGTTCCGCCGTGCTTGCCGTTCCTGCATCACCACCTTCCTCGATGTCTATAAGAAACGCGCTTTCCTTTACCCCAACGAGAGCGCGGACCAAACTCACCAGATTTCGTTCTTCTTCACTTAGTATTTGCATCCACAACACTTCACTAAGTACAACAGAATCAGCCAGTTGGTGATGACGATTTGACTCCCAAAGTACAACAATTCGCTCCCAGTCGGTTACCAAAAGAAGTATTTGTTCAGTTGGATGCAACATGCTAAGTGTATTGATTAGTGTCCTTAGTTCACCAACTGCGTGCTACTTCTAATTATGTTGTTCTGGCTGCCAGTTGACGTCCCATCCTTAAATTTTGATGATGACGCGAGCGATCACTACAGTAAACCGATGACTAGAGGGTGATGACGCGAGTTACGATCAGGAGGTGTGCAGTAAGGAGCACGCATCGGCTCAGACGTACACAATTATGATCAATTTTCTTCCTGGTGTCGTATTGATGGTAGTGTCATTTATTTTTGCATGTCATCAGTGAAAGCTGTGAAAATGCCAACATTTTTTTCTGCCGGCGTAGTCCGCTTTTCAATCTTGGCAGTGCACTCCTTACCCAGTGACTCAGAGAATGCGGTGCTGCTTTTGGACGGACATTGTCCGGCCGCAGGGTACGAGCTACTTGATATCTCACGGACCCGGGTGACACAACCAAATACATATTGGACAGTCCATGAAGTAACAGGTTACATATTGGATAGTGCTTGAAGTAACAGGTTGCATATTGGATAGTACATGAAGTAACGGGTTACTCACCTGAAGTATTGGGATAACGTCCCCACGGAGCTTCTAGAAAGGATAGGCTTAGATGTAGCACAGTAGCGAACTAAGGACCCAACGCTTTTCAGTTCTCAATATACCAAGTAAAGCTCAAGTTTCCACATCTGGTAGCACTTGTTGGTCCGCGCACCACCGCCGCCTGCAGCACCGCCGTGCTTGCCGTGCTTGCCAATTTTGCCGTCCCCGCAGCACCGCAGTCCTTGCCGTGCTCGCCGTTCACGCCGTGCTTGCCGCTCCCGCAGTACCGCTGTTCCCGCCGTGCTTGCCGTCTCTGCAGCACCGCCTTCCTCGATGTCTATAAGAAACGCGCTTTCCTTTACCCCAACGAGAGCGCGGAGCAAACTCACCAGATTTCGTTCTTCTTCACTTAGTTTTTGCATCCACAACACTTCACTAAGTACAACAGAATCAGCCAGTTGATGAAGACGACTTGACACCCAAAGTACAACAATTCGCTCCCAGGCGGTTACCAAAAGAAGTATTTGTTCAGTTGGATGCAACATGCTAAGTGTATTGATTAGTGTCCTTAGTTCACCAACTGCGTGCTACTTCTAATTATGTTGTTCTGGCTGCCAGTTGACGTCCCATCCTTAAATTTTGATGATGACGCGAGCGATCACTACAGTAAACCGATGACTAGAGGGTGATGACCCGAGTTACGATCAGGAGGCGTGCAGTAAGGAGCACGCATCGGCTCAGACGTACACAATTATGATCAATTTTCTTTCTGGTGTCGTATTGATGGTAGTGTCATTTATTTTTGCATGTCATCAGTGAAAGCAGTGAAAATACCAACATTTTTTTCTGCCGGCGTAGTCCGCTTTTCAATCTTGGCAGTGCACACCTTACCCAGTGACTCAGTGAAAGCGGTGCTGCTTTTGGACGGACATTGTCAGGCCGCAGGGTACGAGCGACTTGATATCTCACGGACCCGGGTGACACAACCAAATACATATTTGAAGTAACCGGTTACATATTGGACAGTACCTGAAGTAACAGGTTGTATATTGGATAGTAGATGAAGTAACGGTTTACTCACCTGACGTATTGGGATAATGTCCCCACGGAGCTTCTAGAAAGGATAGGCTTAGATGTAGCACAGGGTAGCGAACTAAGGACCTAAACGCTTTTCAGTTCTAAATATACCAAGTAAAGCTCAAGTTTCCACATCTGGTAGCACTTGTTGGTCCGCGCACCACCGCCGCCTGCAGCACCGCCGTGCTTGCCGTGGTTGCCAATTTTGCCGTCCCCGCAGCACCGCTGTTCCCGCCGTGCTTGTAGCACCGCCTTCCTCGATGTCTATAAGAAACGCGCTTTCCTTAACACCAACGAGAGCGCGGAGCAAACTCACCAGATTTCGTTCTTCTCCACTTAGTTTTTGCATCCACAACACTTCACTAAGTACAACAGCATCAGCCAGTTGATGAAGACGACTTGACACCCAAAGTACAACTATTCGCTCCCAGTCGGTTACCAAAAGAAGTATTTGTTCAGTTGGATGCAACATGCTAAGTGTATTGATTAAGGTCCTTAGTTCACCAACTGCGTGCTACTTCTAATTATGTTGTTCTGGCTGCCAGTCGACGTCCGATCCTTAAATTTTGATGATGACGCGAGTAACGATCAATACAGTAAACAGATGACTAGAGGGTGATGACGCGAGTTACGATCAGGAGGCGTGCAGTAAGGAGCACGCATCGGCTCAGACGTACACAATTATGATCAATTTTCTTTCTGGTGTCGTATTGATGGTAGTGTCATTTATTTTTGCATGTCATCAGTGAAAGCAGTGAAAATACCAACATTTTTTTCTGCCGGCGTAGTCCGCTTTTCAATCTTGGCAGTGCACTCCTTACCCAGTGACTCAGAGAATGCGGTGCTGCTTTTGGACGGACATTGTCCGGCCGCAGGGTACGAGCGACTTGATATCTCACGGACCCGGGTGACACAACCAAATACATATTGGACAGTCCATGAAGTAACAGGTTACATATTGGATAGTGCCTGAAGTAACAGGTTGCATATTGGATAGTACATGAAGTAACGGGTTACTCACCTGAAGTATTGGGATAACGTCCCCACGGAGCTTCTAGAAAGGATAGGCTTAGATGTAGCACAGTAGCGAACTAAGGACCTAACGCTTTTCAGTTCTCAATATACCAAGTAAAGCTCAAGTTTCCACATCTGGTACACTTGTTGGTCCGCGCACCACCGCCGCCTGCAGCACCGCCGTGCTTGCCGTGCTTGCTAATTTTGCCGTCCCCGCAGCACCGCTGTCCTTGCCGTTCTCGCCGTTTCCGCCGTGCTTGCCGTTCCCGCAGCACCGCTGTTCCCGCCGTGCTTGCCGTCCCTGCATCACCGCCTTCCTCGATGTCTATAAGAACGCGCTTTCCTTTACCCCAACGAGAGCGCGGAGCAAACTCACCAGATTTCGTTCTTCACTTAGTTTTTGCATCCACAACACTTCACTAAGTACAACAGAATCAGCCAGAAGATGAAGACGACTTGACACCCAAAGTACAACAATTCGCTCCCAGTCGGTTACCAAAAGAAGTATTTGTTCAGTTGGATGCAACATGCTAAGTGTATTGATTAGTGTCCTTAGTTCACCAACTGCGTGCTACTTCTAATTATGTTGTTCTGGCTGCCAGTTGACGTCCCATCCTTAAATTTTGATGATGACGCGAGCGATCACTACAGTAAACCGATGACTAGAGGGTGATGACGCGAGTTACGATCAGGAGGCGTGCAGTAAGGAGCACGCATCGGCTCAGACGTACACAATTATGATCAATTTTCTTCCTGGTGTCGTATTGATGGTAGTGTCATTTATTTTTGCATGTCATCAGTGAAAGCCGTGAAAATACCAACATTTTTTTCTGCCGGCGTAGTCCGCTTTTCAATCTTGGCAGTGCACTCCTTACCCAGTGACTCAGAGAATGCGGTGCTGCTTTTGGACGGACATTGTCAGGCCGCAGGGTACGAGCTACTTGATATCTCACGGACCCGGGTGACACAACCAAATACATATTGGACAGTCCATGAAGTAACATGTTACATATTGGATAGTACCTGAAGTAACACGTTGCATATTGGATAGTACATGAAGTAACGGGTTACACAACCTGACGTATTGGGATAACGTCCCCACGGAGCTTCTAGAAAGGATAGGCTTAGATGTAGCTCAGGGTAGGGAGCTAAGGACCTAAACGCTTTTCAGTTCTCAATATACCAAGTAAAGCTCAAGTTTCCACATCTGGTAGCACTTGTTGGTCCGCGCACCACCGCCGCCTGCAGCACCGCCGTGCTTGCCAATTTTGCCGTCCCCGCAGAACCGCTGTCCTTGCCGTGCTCGCCGTTCACGCCGTGCTTGCCGTTCCCGCAGCACCGCTGTTTCCGCCGTGCTTGCTGTCCCTGCATCACCGCCTTCCTCGATGTCTATAAGAAACGCGCTTTCCTTTACCCCAACGAGAGCGCGGACCAAACTCGCCAGATTTCGTTCTTCTTCACTTAGTTTTTGCATCCACAACACTTCACTAAGTACAACAGAATCAGCCAGAAGATGATGACGACTTGACACCCAAAGTACAACAATTCGCTCCCAGTCGGTTACCCAAAGAAGTATTTGTTCAGTTGGATGCAACATGCTAAGTGTATTGATTAAGGTCCTTAGTTCACCAACTGCGTGCTACTTCTAATTATGTTGTTCTGGCTGCCAGTCGACGTCCCATCCTTAAATTTTGATGATGACGCGAGTAACGATCACTACAGTAAACAGATGACTAGAGGGTGATGACGCGAGTTACGATCAGGAGGCGTGCAGTAAGGAGCACGCATCGGCTCAAACGTACACAATTATGATCAATTTTCTTCCTGGTGTCGTATTAATGGTAGTGTTATTTATTTTTGCATGTCATCCGTGAAAGCAGTGAAAATACCAAAAAAAAATCTGGCGGTGTAGTCGCTTTTCAATCTTGGCAGTGCACTCCTTACCGCTTTTCAATCTTGGCAGTGCACTCCTTACCCAGTGACTCAGAGAAAGCGTGCTGCTTTCGGACGGACATTGTCAGGCCGCAGGGTACGTGCGACTTGATATCTCACACGGACCCGGGTGACACAACCACATACATATTGGACAGTACATGAAGCAACCGGTTACATATTGGATAGTATCTGAAGTAACAGGTTGCATATTGGATAGTACATGAAGTAACGGGTTACACAACCTGACGTAATGGGATAACGTCCCCGCGGAGCTTATAGAAAGGATAGGCTTTGATGTAGCACAAGGTAGCTAACTAAGGACCTAACGCTTTTCAGTTCTAAATATACCAAGTTAAGCTCAAGTTTCCACATCTGGTAGCACTTGTTGGTCCGCGCACCACCACCGTCCTTACCGTGCTTGCTGTACTTGCCGTTCCCGCAGCACCGCCGTCCTTACCGTGCCCGCTGTGCTTGCCAATTTTGCCGTCCCCGCAGCACCGCTGTCCTTGCCGTGTTCGCCGTTCACGCCCTGCTTGCCGTTCCCGCAGCACCGCTATTCACACCGTTTTTGCTGGCCCGAAGCACCGCCGTCCTCACCGTGATTGCCGTCCCTGCAGCACCGCCTTCCTCGATGTCTATAAGAAATGCGCGTTCCTTTACCCCAACGAGAGCGCGGAGCAAACTCACCATATTTCGTTTTTATTCACTTAGATTTTACATCCATAACACTTCACTCAGTACAACAGAATCAGCCAGTTGGTGAAGACGACTTGACACTCAAACAACAATTCGCTCCCAGTCGGTTACCAAAAGAAGTATTTGTTCAGGTGGATGCAACATGCTAAGTGTATTGATTAAGGTCCTTAGTTCACCAACTGCGTGCTACTTCTACTTAAGTTGTTCTGGCTGCCAGTCGACGTCCCATCCTTAAATTTTGATGATGACGCGAGCGATCACTACAGTAAACCGATGACAAGAGGGTGATGACGCGAGCGATCACTACAGCGATGACTAGAGGGTGATGACGCGAGCGATCACTACAGTAAACCGATGACTAGAGGGTGATGACGTGAGTTACGATCAGGAGGCGTGCCGTAAGGAGCACGCATCGGCTCAAACGTACACAATTATGATCAATTTTCTTCCTGGTGTCGTATTGATGGTAGTGTTATTTATTTTTGCATGTCATCAGTAAAAGCAGTGAAAATACCGACATTTTTGTCTGCCGGCGTAGTCCGCTTTTCAATCTTGGCAGTGCACTCCTTACCCAGAGACTCAGAGAAAGCGGCGCTGCTTTCGGACGGACATTGTCAGGCCTCAGGGTACGTGCGACATGATATCTCACGGACACGGGTGACACAACCAAATACATATTGGATAGTACATGAAGTAACAGGTTACATATTGGATATTGGATAGTACCCGAAGTAACAGGTTACATATTGGATAGTACATGAAGTAACGGGTTACTCACCTGACGTATTGGGATAACGTCCCTACGGAGCTTCTAGATAGGATAAGCTTAGATGTAGCACAGGGTAGCGAACTAAGGACCTAAACGCTTTTCAGTTCTCAATATACCAAGTAAAGCTCAAGTTTCCACATCTGGTAGCACTTGTTGGTCCGCGCACCACCGCCGCCTGCAGCACCGCCGTGCTTGCCGTGCTTGCCAATTTTGCCGTCCCCGCAGAACCGCTGTCCTTGCCGTGCTCGCCGTTCACGCCGTGCTTGCCGCTCCCGCAGCACCGCTGTTCCCGCCGTGCTTGCCGTTCCCGCAGCACCGCTGTTCCAGCCGTGCTTGCCGTCCCTGCATCACCGCCTTCCTCGATGTCTATAAGAAACACGCTTTCCTTTACCCCAACGAGAGCGCGTAGCAAACTCACCAGACTCGTGTTTCTTCACTTAGTTTTTGCACTCACAACACTTCACTAAGTACAACAGAATCAGCCAGTTGATGAAGACGACTTGACACCCAAAGTACAACAATTCGCTCCCAGTCGGTTACCAAAAGAAGTATTTGTTCAGTTGGATGCAACATGCTAAGTGTATTGATTAAGGTCCTTAGTTCACCAACTGCGTGCTACTTCTAATTATGTTGTTCTGGCTGCCAGTCGACGTCCCATCCTTAAATTTTGATGATGACGCGAGTAACGATCACTACAGTAGACAGGTGACTAGAGGGTGATGACGCGAGTTAAGATCAGGAGGCGTGCAGTAAGGAGCACGCATCGGCTTAGACGTACACAATTATGATCAATTTTCTTCCTGGTGTCGTATTGATGGTAGTGTCATTTATTTTTGCATGTCATCAGTGAAAGCCGTGAAAATACCAATATTTTTTTCTGCCGGCGTAGTCCGCTTTTCAATCTTGGCAGTGCACTCCTTACCCAGTGACTCATAGAAAGCGGCGCTGCTTTCGGACGGACATTGTCAGGCCGCAGGGTACGAGCTACTTGATATCTCACGGACCCGGGTGACACAACCAAATACATATTGGACAGTCCATGAAGTAACATGTTACATATTGGATAGTACCTGAAGTAACAGGTTGCATATTGGATAGTACATGAAGTAACGGGTTACACAACCTGACGTAATGGGATAACGTCCCTACAGAGCTTCTAAATAGGATAAGCTTAGATGTAGCACAGGGTAGCGAACTAAGGACCTAAACGCTTTTCAGTTCTCAATATACCAAGTAAAGCTCAAGTTTCCACATCTGGTACACTTGTTGGTCCGCGCACCACCGCCGCCTGCAGCACCGCCGTGCTTGCCGTGGTTGCTAATTTTGCCGTCCCCGCAGCACCGCTGTCCTTGCCGTGCTCGCCGTTCCGCCGTGCTTGCCGTTCCTGCATCACCACCTTCCTCGATGTCTATAAGAAACGCGCTTTCCTTTACCCCAACGAGAGCGCGGACCAAACTCACCAGATTTCGTTCTTCTTCACTTAGTATTTGCATCCACAACACTTCACTAAGTACAACAGAATCAGCCAGTTGGTGATGACGATTTGACTCCCAAAGTACAACAATTCGCTCCCAGTCGGTTACCAAAAGAAGTATTTGCTCAGTTGGATGCAACATGCTAAGTGTATTGATTAAGGTCCTTAGTTCACCAACTGCGTACTACTTCTAATTATGTTGTTCTGGCTACCAGTCGACGTCCCATCCTTAAATTTTGATGATGACGCGAGTAACGATCACTACAGTAAACCGATGACTAGACGGTGATGACGCGAGTTACGATCAGGAGGCGTGCAGTAAGGAGCACGCATCGGCTCAGACGTACACAATTATGATCAATTTTCTTCCTGGTGTCGTATTGATGGTAGTGTCATTTATTTTTGCATGTCATCAGTGAAAGCTGTGAAAATGCCAACATTTTTTTCTGCCGGCGTAGTCCGCTTTTCAATCTTGGCAGTGCACTCCTTACCCAGTGACTCAGAGAATGCGGTGCTGCTTTTGGACGGACATTGTCAGGCCGCAGGGTACGAGCGACTTGATATCTCACGGACCCGGGTGACACAACCAAATACATATTGGACAGTCCATGAAGTAACAGGTTACATATTGGATAGTACCTGAAGTAACCGGTTGCATATTGGATAGTACATGAAGTAACGGGTTACACAACCTGACGTATTGGGATAACGTCCCCACGGAGCTTCTAGAAAGGATAGGCTTAGATGTAGCACAGGGTAGCGAACTAAGGACCTAAACGCTTTTCAGTTCTCAATATACCAAGTAAAGCTCAAGTTTCCACATCTGGTATCACTTGTTGGTCCGCGCACCACCGCCGCCTGCAGCACCGCCGTGCTTGCCGTGCTTGCTAATTTTGCCGTCCCCGCAGCACCGCTGTCCTTGCCGTGCTCGCCGTTCACGCCGTGCTTGCCGTTCCCGCAGCACCGCTGTTCACGCCGTGCTTGCCGTTCCCGCAGCACCGCTGTTCCCGCCGTGCTTGCCGTCTCTGCAGCACCGCCTTCCTCGATGTCTATAAGAAACGCGCTTTCCTTTACCCCAACGAGAGCGCGGAGCAAACTCACCAGATTTCGTTCTTCTTCACTTAGTTTTTGCATCCACAACACTTCACTAAGTACAACAGAATCAGCCAGAAGATGAAGACGACTTGACACCCAAAGTACAACAATTCGCTCCCAGTCGGTTACCAAAAGAAGTATTTGTTCAGTTGGATGCAACATGCTAAGTGTATTGATTAAGGTCCTTAGTTCACCAACTGCGTGCTACTTCTAATTATGTTGTTCTGGCTGCCAGTCGACGTCCCATCCTTAAATTTTGATGATGACGCGAGTAACGATCACTACAGTAGACAGGTGACTAGAGGGTGATGACGCGAGTTAAGATCAGGAGGCGTGCAGTAAGGAGCACGCATCGGCTTAGACGTACACAATTATGATCAATTTTCTTCCTGGTGTCGTATTGATGGTAGTGTCATTTATTTTTGCATGTCATCAGTGAAAGCCGTGAAAATACCAATATTTTTTTCTGCCGGCGTAGTCCGCTTTTCAATCTTGGCAGTGCACTCCTTACCCAGTGACTCATAGAAAGCGGCGCTGCTTTCGGACGGACATTGTCAGGCCGCAGGGTACGAGCTACTTGATATCTCACGGACCCGGGTGACACAACCAAATACATATTGGACAGTCCATGAAGTAACATGTTACATATTGGATAGTACCTGAAGTAACAGGTTGCATATTGGATAGTACATGAAGTAACGGGTTACACAACCTGACGTATTGGGATAACGTCCCTACGGAGCTTCTAGATAGGATAGGCTTAGATGTAGCACAGGGTAGCGAACTAAGGACCTAAACGCTTTTCAGTTCTCAATATACCAAGTAAAGCTCAAGTTTCCACATCTGGTACACTTGTTGGTCCGCGCACCACCGCCGCCTGCAGCACCGCCGTGCTTGCCGTGGTTGCTAATTTTCCGTCCCCGCAGCACCGCTGTCCTTGCCGTGCTCGCCGTTCCGCCGTGCTTGCCGTTCCTGCTTCTCCACCTTCCTCGATGTCTATAAGAAACGCGCTTTCCTTTACCCCAACGAGAGCGCGGACCAAACTCACCAGATTTCGTTCTTCTTCACTTAGTATTTGCATCCACAACACTTCACTAAGTACAACAGAATCAGCCAGTTGGTGATGACGATTTGACTCCCAAAGTACAACAATTTGCTCCCAGTCGGTTACCAAAAGAAGTATTTGTTCAGTTGGATGCAACATGCTAAGTGTATTGATTAGTGTCCTTAGTTCACCAACTGCGTGCTACTTCTAATTATGTTGTTCTGGCTGCCAGTCGACGTCCCATCCTTAAATTTTGATGATGACGCGAGTAACGATCACTACAGTAAACCGATGACTAGAGGGTGATGACGCGAGTTACGATCAGGAGGCGTGCAGTAAGGGGCACGCATCGGCTCAGACGTACACAATTATGATCAATTTTCTTCCTGGTGTCGTATTGATGGTAGTGTCATTTATTTTTGCATGTCATCAGTGAAAGCTGTGAAAATGCCAACATTTTTTCTGCCGGCGTAGTCCGCTTTTCAATCTTGGCAGTGCACTCCTTACCCAGTGACTCAGAGAATGCGGTGCTGCTTTTGGACGGACATTGTCAGGCCGCAGGGTACGAGCTACTTGATATCTCACGGACCCGGGTGACACAACCAAATACATATTGGACAGTCCATGAAGTAACATGTTACATATTGGATGGTACCTGAAGTATCAGGTTGGATATTGGATAGTACATGAAGTAGCGGGTTACACAACCTGACGTATTGGGATAACGTCCCCACGGAGCTTCTAGAAAGGATAGGCTTAGATGTAGCTCAGGGTAGGGAGCTAAGGACCTAAACGCTTTTCAGTTCTCAATATACCAAGTAAAGCTCAAGTTTCCACATCTGGTAGCACTTGTTGGTCCGCGCACCACCGCCGCCTGCAGCACCGCCGTGCTTGCCGTGTTGCCAATTTTGCCGTCCCCGCAGAACCGCTGTCCTTGCCGTGCTCGCCGTTCACGCCGTGCTTGCCGTTCCCGCAGCACCGCTGTTTCCGCCGTGCTTGCTGTTCCTGCATCACCGCTTTCCTCGGTGTCTCTGCATCACCGCTTTCCTTTATGTCTATAAGAAACACGCTTTCCTTTACCCCAACGAGAGCGCGTAGCAAACTCACCAGACTCGTGTTTCTTCACTTAGTTTTTGCATTCACAACACTTCACTAAGTACAACAGAATCAGCCAGTTGATGAAGACGACTTGACACCCAAAGTACAACAATTCGCTCCCAGTCGGTTACCAAAAGAAGTATTTGTTCAGCTGGATGCAACATGCTAAGTGTATTGATTAGTGTCCTTAGTTCACCAACTGCGTGCTACTTCTAATTATGTTGTTCTGGCTGCCAGTCGACGTCCCATCCTTAAATTTTGATGATGACGCGAGCGATCACTACAGTAAACCGATGACTAGAGGGTGATGACGCGAGT